>VMDO01010679.1:21136-70678 GCA_007922755.1 Pedetes capensis | reverse complement strand
ACCTAGAATGCCTTTGGTCAAAAATAACTTAAATATTTTTATGTATTCCTTTAGTTTTTTCCATCAATTTTCTTTTTACATAGTTTAAGATTATAATATGGAATATTTTCTAGGTAACAAAAATTTGAATGATGATAAAGGACTTAGTGACTTAGTATTTGCCACTTAAATTATCAATAGGTTTTAAAGGAGCAGCAAATAGTAACTCAATGTTCCCTATCCATCTATAAGGCTATCAAAATATGTGTAAGTCTTAAAGTCTGTGCTACATTTCTACTTAGGTAAACCCTGACGTGGAATATTACATTTGTTTGTTTGCTTTTCGCATCCAAGTGGGCCTACATCATTTATATAATACTCCACACATATAACTTTCAACCACATTCCTCTAAGAAAGATAATAGCTGTGATGAACAGTTTTCCATACTGCACAATGAAAAAATATCTAATATAATCTATACATTTTGCATACTCAAATTTATATAAAAGAGGTTTAGCAGGAAAATAAGGCATGATTGATAATAGCTCAAGGAAGTTCTAATTGGTATAATAGACTTGATCTTATATTATTAAAGTTCCAAAGAATTTATTATCAAAACTAAAAGCTTCAGTTGTGCATGAAGTAATAAACCTCTATAACAGCTGTCAGGGGAGAATGGCAATGTAAGTTTACACACGTTAGTCAAGGCAAAGAGTAAGCAAATGCAAACTCCAGCGGGAATGTTGATTATGTTCACATGGCTTTCTCTTGATCTAAACAGTCATGACACACTGAATGAACTGAAAAAGAGAAAAGTTAGTGTTACACTACAGATCTCAAAACAGTACACCACAGCCCATCTTTAAACAGCTTATATTTTAATCCTCTAACTTGGAATTGTGTGAGTTTAACAGCTTTCTAAGATATGAGTAAATGATGGATGGAAAGATTCATTTTTTAGGGAAACATTCTAATATAAAACCCAATAGACTTCTCACTTATAAAAAGGAGATATTACTTCAGTGCCTGCAGCGGTAGCCCTGTGGCATCCGATCCCGTCAGATCTCGGAAGCTAAGCAGGGTCGGGCCTGGTTAGTACCTGGATGGGAGACCACCTGGTAACACCAGAAGCTGTAGGCTTGGGAGAAGGACCTGGCAACCCCCTCCCAAAAATCATTGAAAACCCTATGAACAGCAGAGAAGCACTGACAATAGTGTTTCCCCTGTTGTACAGAGGGTTGCTATGAGTCGGATACCAACTCGACAGCACCTAACAACAAAAACAATTACTTCAGTAATGAATTACTTAAGTCACAATAATATTTAAGAGTCTAGAAATGGTCATGGTCAAAAGTACTTAAAAATACCTGGAGCTTATACTATTGTACCACATGGGGACTTACAAACTGCACAATTTTACTACTCTAATGGAATACCTTTGAACACTTTTGTTCTTTAAAATCTGCTTTATTAAAGTAAAACCTACTATGCAAATATATGAATACCCAGAAACAGAACAGATGATCCTTCTCCAGCAATTCAGAAACTCAAATTTAGGAGCATCAGTATTTTCTATGGAATGTCTTCCCCACTAAACACAGAGCAATACACTGGCCTTTCTCTCAACCTTCCTGTTTTATGTTCTTTACACTCGTAAGGCACTGTGTACTGCTAATCCTTGCAGCAATTCCACAAGGTCAACATGATTATTCCTATTTCAGAGAAAAACAAACTAAAAATCAGAACATTTAGAAATCTCTTATGTGGTCCTATCTGAGGCCAAAGCCCTTGCTTTTTCCATTCCCCTGGCTGCCTCAATAAATAACTTCTTTAAATCATGATTTAAGTTGGTGCCGACTTTATGTTCTCAATGATCATGAAGACAGGATGCTAAGTATAGCTTTGAGCTATTAATGCTGCTTCTTAATGACTGAGAGGATTTGCTTTCTTGGAGACAGGGTCTTACCATGTATCCTAGGCTGGCCTAGAACTTGCTACATAGTCCAGGCTGGCCTTGAACTCATGATCTTTCTGCCTCAGCCTCCTGACTGCTGGGATTACAGTGATACACCATCACTCCTGTCTGGTTTGCTTTCATAGAAGGCAAAAGCAGACACAATATCCCCATGGTGAGGTGTCAATACATTTCTGACTGAAATCTTACAACAGTCCAGTAAAAGAGGCATTATTATTACAATGTCTTCTTTATCTAAATAGACTCAGAATTAACAAAATCTGCTTAAGTGACCCAGCTAATAAATGTAACAAGCTGGGCTTTGAACTCATGTCTTTTAACACAAATCAACAGTGGTCTAACCTATGGAGAAGACTAATAGTAAATGAAATTAATAAATTTGGATGGTAACTCCTGATCATTTAATCTCTGATTTCTTTGGCACCTTTAATATATTCTTAACCATTAACTTTGAAAGGGATGCCCATTTCGTGTACACTGTGTCCTCTACTTAGTGCTTAATTTACTAAGACTTACATCATCATATGAGAAATTCACAACACCTTGTTGACCAGTATCCCGTCTTCGAAAGCTATCTACAAAACAACACAGTAAAAGTTACAGATTTTATCTAAACAGCTTTGTTAAAATCACAGTAGTTAATTATTTTGGCATTGGGTTCAAACTACAGTAACATTTAAATTGCACAACCAGGCAATATAAAAAGCCAAAACAGAGATGCCAATAATATTACTATTTAAAGATGTAGTATGCAACAAAGTGACAAAAGAGGCAGAAAGTGGCCAGTTGTTTTCATTGTGGAGCTGGGCCAGCTTATCCCAATGTCAGTAAAAGCTATGCAACTTCCAAGACTATTATTTGTGATGAAAGCACAGAATTCTATACTTCTTAGTAACATAGATATTGCTTAAGTAGGAAATACATGGATAGTGTCCTTAATATAACAAAGGAGCTATAATGAAGTATCCCACCCATTTCAGCCCTTCCTACTGAAAAGAGTTTACTATAGATTTGCTCTTCTCAAACATTTCACATTCTAAAGAGAAATCACTTATAGCCATTTGTTGTTGTTAGGTACTGTCAATTCAGTCCAACTCATAGCGACCCTATGTACAACAGAATGAAACACTCCCTGACACTGTGCCATGCCTGGCACTATGTCAGTGCTTCTCTGCTATTCATAGATTTTCAATGGCTGACTGTTTCAGGATTGTTTCATGAGGAGGTTGACAGGTCCTTCTCCTAGGACAGGACAGGTCCTGTCCTATTTGTATTTGTGGTGCTGGGGATCAAGCCAGGGGCCTCAGAGAATGCACAGCAGCACCCTACCAACTGAGCTACACCCCAGCCCCTTATAACCATACTCTGATCAAAAACACACAAGTTGAGCTGAGTGTGGTGGCACACACCTGTAATCTCAACCACTTGGGAGGCAGAGGCAGGAGGATCTTGAGTTTGAGGCCAGAGGCAGGCTGCATAACTTATTAAAACCCTGTCTCAAAATAAAAATTAAAAATGGGCTGGGGGTGCACCCAGTGTTAGAACACTTGCAAAGTATGTGTGAGGCCCTGGGTTCAACCCCTAAGTACTGCAAAACAAAACAACACGAATTGGGGTTTGGGGTGTGGCATAGTGGTGCAGTACCTCTCTAGCATGTGTGAGGTTCTGGGTTTGATCCCTATTTTTTAAAAAAAGATAAAAGCACAAACTATATGGCTATGTTTTGGAATATTTTAGTAAAATTTACTTAAGATTTTTTTAATGGTAGATTACTACCTAAACAAATTCTGAAAAACAAAGTTATGCTGTTGTTGTTGTTAGGTGCCGTCTAGTCGGTGTCCGATTCATAGCAACCCTACATACAACAGATGAAACACTATTGTCAGTGCTTTTCTGCTATTTATAGGGTTTTCAATGGCAGATTGTTTTTTGGGAGTTGTTGGGTCCTTCTCTCAAGCCTATAGCCCCTGGTGTTCCCAGGCAGTCTTCTATCCAAGTACTAACCGGGTCCAACCCTGCTTAGCTTCCAACATCCAATAGGATCAGATGCCACAGTGGTACAGCTGCAGACTAAAGTTATGCTAGATAGGTTTAATAGTCATGTTAAAAATCTAAAGCAACTACTAAAGCAAGAAAAAAAAAACTGGGGAAAACAAAAGTTCAGAAGCACTGAGAAATGAAATGTCATAAAAACTGTCTTCTTCTTGGTAATGACATGACCTCAGAGAACACACCTGTGAGAGCCCTCAGTTTGACGCAGCAGGCAATGTAGTCATCAAAGGTGATCTTTCCACTGGTGCTATATCGTTTTGCAACTGAATTCACAGTTTGAGGACTCAACCTAAAACCTGAAAAGCAGGAAAATTATTTTGCAAAAAATGTTAAAGACTTGCAAAATGGACCATTAAAAATCTAGCACAATTTTTTTTAGGACTTCGAACTTATTTTAGTTACAAATACACAAAACTTCTAAGGAAATAGAAGGTGTCTTTAAGTAGCACGCACTTCTGGTGATGGGGCTGGAGAGGTGGGATGGGAAGGAAGAAAAACCACCTACTTCTAACAGTTAATGAAGAGTTCTAGTTAGTCATACCTACCCATTGTTGTGAGGGCCTTCTGCAATTCCTGAGGATCAACTGTTCCACTCCGATCACTGTCAAAACTGATGAAGTGCTGTCTCCAGCCATTCAGCACAGCCCAGAGTTCCTTAAATTCATTGAATCCCATTGTGCCAGACCTATCTCTCTGAACTGTAATCAAGGATCAGAGCTTCTTTGTTTTGCAATATTTTCTAATGATTAAATGGAAGAATAAGGAAGGATAAAGAGAATTCAATGTTTTTTTCCTGCTAAAATGGGTAAAAAGTTATTGTACATTCTTCTTGGTATAATAAAAAGATTAATGATAAATATAATGAGTGATGTGATTATAATAAAAAGGACTCATGAAAAAAAGCTCTGAGTACCTGTTTTTTGTTGGAGGAAAAAGATAATCTAAGTGGTCTGATTACAAAGAAATAATATGGCACTGTGAGCCCACATGTAAAAATCAGTCTTGTAACTAGAACTGGGCTATAGATGCCAGGTGCACCAGGCTATGTTGTCTACCCTTCTGTCCTGAGGACACCTTGGGCTCTAACATTCCCTTGCTAAGCCCCCACAGCCCAAAGATGAGTTGGAAGATGAGTTGGGATGGAAGGCATTGCAGGGCTAGCACTAGCTAAAGTGAATCCAACAATTGGAATTAGAAAAAAAAAAAATCCCATCATGTGAAGGGTAGGTGTGAATCTTACAAAGCAATCAATGTTAAAGGAGAAAACTTTCCTGACACTCTTCTCTATACTTGTTCTATTTTGATGCTTTCTTGAATTCTCAAACAATTAACATTCAATTAAACTTCCTTCCTATTTTCACACCAAATTAACCTCCCCAAAGCTAATTATTTCACAAAGCTTTCCTGTGCTTGTCATTTTATCTTTATTGGGTATTAATTCTGAGATGATTTCTTTTAGGAAAGAAATTTTTTGTCAAGAAAAAATAAACTGGGACAGTGTCACACACCTGTAATCCAGTGACTTGGGAAACAAAGGTAGGAGGATTGCGAGTTTGAGGCCAGAGGCAGCCTGTGTAACTTAGTGAGACTCTGACTCAAAATTAAAATAAAAAATGGCCTGGGGGTGCAGCCTAGAGGCAGAGCACTTGCAAACTACGTGTGAGGACCTGGGTTCAACCCTTAAGTATCAGAAAACAAAACTCTAGACAACAATCGAGGTAAAGGATACATCCAACATGGAAACCATAAGCCGACAAGTCTCCAGATTAAAAGCTGTTAAATCAAGAAAAGCATATGCACATAAATACAACTGTAAAAATTCACATTACACTGGATATGCTCAAATTAGAAATACGATTGTTTACTTTTTAAAAATATGCTACTCAGTTTACATACTACTTTTAATACTTTTTTGCCTTTAAAACTATAATATAGTAAGTTCAATTCACCATAACAAATTATAAACAATGTATTACATCCACCACAGTGGGTAGAAAGGTAGAGTTGCTTTGTTTCTGTTCATTGTCATTAGGTACTGTCAAGTCAGTATCCAATTCATAGTGACCCTACATACAACAGGCAAAACTATAGTGAGTGCTTCTCTGCTATTCATAGGGTTTTCAATGGCGGACTGATTTTTGGGAGTGGGTTAACGGGTCCTTCTCCCAAGCCTACAGTACCTGGCATTCCCAGGTGGTCCCCCATCCAAGTACTAACCAAGCCTGACCCTGCTTAGCTTCCGAGATCTGACCGGATGGGACGCCACAGTGCTACAACTGCAGACGTTTCTGCTTATAAATGACCTTAAATGGCTGGTTTTGCTGGATTTTTTTGGTCTAATCATTTGTTCTGTCTTTTTCCTTTAATGTCAGGCACTAAGCAATAACCTCCTACCCCAAATAGTCTATAACCTTTTCATACAGAATATATGAAACTAAATAAATATGTTTGTTAAAACTGTATGTTGAATAAGAGCACTCTGGTGTAAGACTCAATGATCAGTTCAGTGGTAGTCATGGTTCAGATGCCTGTTTAGTTTACCTATAGTTTAGGAGTGTTCTGAGATATTTCAATATGTCACTTATGTAGCCAAATGGGAACACACTTAGTGAGCGTGGGGTACTGATAATCTAAGCATTAGCAAATTATATAGAGAGAAGCTCTTGCAACGTATATTGCATAAATGGAAATCAATTACTTTGAGGACATGCTGGATAGGTACAAAGAAGATGTAAGTCTAGGAGACAGAAGTGAAAAGTGTCAAGGGGGAAAAACGGATATAAATTCTGCAAGGTTAAGATGCAAACAGGATTAAGCTTACAGCTTGTTCTAGCTTCTCCTTTTCCCCGTCTAACAAAACTGAAATGAGAATACAACTGAAATAACTTTTTATTCTTAGACTGTCTCCAAACATACCATCTTGCACACTCAGTGGATTCCTGTATTTGCTTATTCCCAGAAACAAAAGACTGGCAACTATTTCTATCTTGGCCCTCTGATCTCCATTTGATCAACACACATAATTCTCTGATGTGAGAGAAGGTGGCAACACTTTACTACATTATTGAGATAGAGCTGGTTGATTCTTCAATCAGACTTTTAAATCATGTGCAGGTATGAAGTCCCTCTAATCCAGACCAAGGGCTCTCAATTCTACTGATTATTAGAATCACTGGGAAATCCCTGAGTGTGGGGTCCAGATGCTAATATTTTTTTAAAGCTTCTCCGACGACTCTAGTGAGCAACCACTCTATTCAAAGTGTGATTCCCCAACCAGCCATATGATTATCACCTGGAATGTTGTTAAACTTGCAGAATTTCAGCCCTTAACCCACATTAATAAAGCCAGAATCTGAATTTTAAAAGATCCTCAGGTGAAGTATGTTCACATTAAAGCAGCTGGTTTAACCTGAACCATGTGGGAATGTTAGAGGTGAAATTCTCAGGTCCCACCTTAGATGTCCTAAATGAGAAACTCTAGGGCAGGGCCCAGCTATCTGGGCTTTTCAATCTTTCCAGATGCTGCTGATGCTGCTAAAGTTTAAGAACCACTACCCCAGATAGCCTGATAATCACAAGACAGTATTTGTTATGTTTGCCTTATAATAAGATTTTTAGGAGGCTGCAAGGCAAATAGCTTCTCTGCCTCCCAGCTTCACAAATGGCACCATTATCCACTTGGTAGTCACTGAAACTAGTGCATCAAAGATTTCCTCTCCTCTGAAATCCAATAACCTTCTAAACAGCTTTCAGGGGTCCCAATCCCTATTAGGAAGCGGCTATACAGCAGCAGAAGGAGGTAAGGGGCCAGTGAGGGTCATCTGTATTTACAGCCATGCCCCACTGCTTGAATTACTGCCTGAGCTCAGCCTCCTGTCAGGTCTCCAGTCCTTGGAAAAACTGTCTTCCAGGAAACCAGTCCCTGATGCCAAAACGGTTGGGGATCCCTGCTTTAGGATCCATTGCCAGCCCTCCAGTTACTTCCCTAGGTAAATTAGCATTTCTCTAACCATGGGCTCCCTAACAGGTATCCCTGATGGTTTTACTCCCATGTCCTCTGTGAAATGAAGCTCTCTGAAGAAACTATAGCTATGTTAAAGGTCTTGCAGACTGCTTGGCCTTGACAGACTGGAACACTGATTGTGGAGAGATGGAATGTTGTAGCCAGAATTACCATACGTTCTCAAATCTAATCTGCACCCTTTCAACAGGGTGAGAAGGCTACAAAACCAGATGTGATTCAGAATTGAATGCAGACTGGATTTGTGTGAGAGAGTGCTCATGCGAATCCAATCCACACATGATTCTAATATGCATCTGGTTTTGTAGCCCTCTAAACTTGTTGAAATCTTACAAATTAGATTTGAGAATATACCCTAGAATATAAGCTACCTCAGGCTATCTAAACCCTTTAATAGTCAATACCTTAATTCTTATCTGATCTAACATTCTCCTGAATAATAGATAGGCTTCTCAGAATAGATGCCTAGGCTTAGGAAACCTCTAGCCTCTACCAACCCTATGGCTAAGAATGTTGCAAGATAAAGTCTGAAAGCTATAGAACAGAATTCCCCACTTTGCTGTAGCCAACCTACCCAATCCTCTCACCAATGGAATTAGGAAATGTATTTATGACTTCCTTTTGTTTTATAACTATAAAAGTTCATGGAACCTCTTCCACGGCAGAACATGCCCACAACAGAACATGCCATTCAAGCTAACTTGAATCCGTGTTCCTGGACATGGTCACTCATGTTTGGCTCAGGATAAACTATTTTTTTATTTCCTTTAATGCAAAGTATTTATTTTACACTCCCAATTTCAGCTTTACCTTACAGCCAGGGGTGACATGTGCTTTCCTATATAAAACCCTGTGGAGTGTTCTACTGCTCCCAGGGTGGAAGACAAACACTTCGACTGGCACAGAAGGTCACTCACATATTTTCCTACTTCAGCTCATCTTGCTCTTTACCAATCCTCGGACACTCTCCTTGTAGGGAATTTCTCACTTCCATGACTGAAACAGGGGATGGGGTTTAGCTCAGTTGGTTAGTGCCTGCTCTGTGTGCTCTGAGGCCCTGGGTTCAATCCCCAGCACCATAAAAAATGGGAGAAACACCTACCTGCCCACTCCTGAAACAATCCCCAAAGAATCTTCCTTTGAAAACTCTATGAATGATCCAGTCACAGTAGTACATGCCTGTGATCCCAGTGACTCAGGAGGCGAAGGCAGGAGGATCGCGAGTTCAAGACCAGAGGCAGTCTGCGTAATTTAGCGAGACCCTGTTTCAAAATGTAAAAACATGGGCTGAGGGTGCAGCTCAGTGGTACAGCACTTGCAAAGCATGCAAGTACAAGGCCCTGAGTTCAACCCCCATGATTGGGAGAAAAAAAAAAAAAAAAATCTATGAATAGCAGAGAAGCACTGACATAGTGCCACACACTGCACAATGTTGGAGAGTGTTTCGTTCTGTGGTACACAGGGTTGAGCTGGACCCAACTCAACAGCACCAAATGACAACAACGACTGAAACAGGCTCTCTCTGGGCCTTTCATATGCACTGTTTTGTCTACTTGGAACCCCTCCCCACTACTTCCTGGTCTACATTATTTCTGCTGGACTCTCACTTCTTGGTTTAAATATGAATTCTGCAGGGAACACTCCTGTCTGGGGTATCTGCCTGCTCTGTGATCATACAGCCTGGGGACTTATCCCAGTGCTTTCCATAACATTCCACTGGCATTGTTTGTGGCTGCATATCCAGCATAATGTAACTGTCCATTAAAAATGCACTGGTTGGTTGAATGATAGGATGAGTGAGACTCAAATCCCATTCTTAGGCAGGAGGCCGTATATATTTTAGATGTATATCCCTCTCAGGCAGGCTGAGGAGGAATATTCTAATACACACAGTGTATAATCTTCAGTCAAAATACCAATAAGGTTATAGGCCATGATTTCTCCATTTTAGAAAATTTTCCAAGTGCATTAACTCAACAACCACCCAATAAGCACTCATTATGCACAGGGCTCAGGGTACCAGGGACTTTGAAGATGCAAATGTGAAACTGGAACACTGACACCCAATGTGTTTGGGAGAGTAAAACAGCTCTTGCTCAATTTGGTTAATTGCATTTCCTGCCCAGAAATAGCTTTTATCAGTGCTAATTCTGTGTGAAATAATTTCAAGTTAATCTTTGCTGTGATTTTATCTTTGCTTTCTCTTCTGTTCATTCTACTAGAATGCCTCAAATATCTTTTCCTCTAGTAGAAACAGAACACAATGGGCCTAGCAAAGAAGTTCTATCTCTAGTTGTTTCTCTCAACCTTACCGCAGAACCACCACCAAATTCAAGGAAAAGAGAGAAGCTGAATTACTGTCTTGGAGACTGGAAGAACTCCCCTCCCTAACTCCACCCCTACGGATGACTGCTCCCTGGTTCAAAAGGGGGCTATAGGTCCTAGACTGGAGCATCCATCTGTCCACCCACTTTGGGTCTGCGTTTTTTGAATTGGAAACTGGGTTTTAAAGAATGACAGCTATATAATTTTTGTATTACAAAAGCTGACAGCCCCCAAGCAGTGTGTTTTATTATAGTCATCAGAACACACTAAGCATATCAACCAAATTTCATGGTCCTTATGTTTCAGAAAATAGCTTCTCTATAATGTATTGATCTAAACCCATCCCTAAACGTGGCTTTCTCAATTAAAAATTAAAAATCTTTTTTTTTTTTTTTTTTTTTTTTTTGCGGTACTGGGGGTTGAATCCAGGGCTTCGTGCTTGCATGCTTTGCAAGTGTTGTACCACTGAGCTGCACCCTCAGCCCATTTTTTTACTTTTTTGAGACAGGGTCTCCTAAATTACGCAGACTGCCTCTGGTCTTGCACTTGCGATCCTCCTGCCTCTGCCTCCCAAGTTGCTGGGATTACAGGCGTGCGCCACGGTGTCCAGCTCTATTAAAATTCTTAAAAGGACTGCTCTGTGAGTATGCACAGCCTACTTTGTTTAGATTTTAAAACTTGCACCTCTTCTGTAGAATGGCTGTAGAATCTTGTGTATGATACCTCACTTCAGTTAAAACCTATTAGAACTTCCTTGTTCACCAGCTCAACTGCTTGAGGTTAAAAATTAAAACATATTGCCTACAGTACATTTCCCCTAATTTAGAAAGTGCTTCTTCTGTTTAGGACCAGATTAAATGACAGAAATTCAAAAAGTTCTTCTTAGCAAAGCGTGGTGGCACATGCCTGCAATCCCAGCACTCAGGAGACTGATGCAGGAGGATCAATGCAAGTTTGAGGTCAGCCTGGTCTACGTAGCAAGGTCCAGGCCAACCTGGGCTACACAACAATACAAAAATGAAAAGAAAAAGAGAAAGAAAGGAAAAAAAGAACACCAATCTACCCTCACCTCTGTAAAAAAAGCCCTGCTTTTAGATTAGTTCCCCTAACTAGGAAACTGAAGTCATATAAATGGTTCGAAGAGATCCATCTGGTTATTATGCCATGTCAAATAGTCAAAAATCTTGCTGTCAATCCTCAGGCATGAATTTTAGTTTGAACGTTTTAACTCCAAGCTATCATGAAACTGGGGCTTCAGTTTGATATTTTGTTTCAATTACCAAGGGCAAAGAAGTTGGTGGGTAATGTCCTTGAGCTAAGGCTATTATCTACCCTAGAAAATTTGTCACAGTCAAGACTGGCTTTGAAAAGAAAGTACACAGTATGTCTGGGGGACGATGAGAAGCGCTGTGAGGATGTGGCACCTTTGCAATGTTTATTTCCCTATGCACAGCTGGCAGCCGAGCTCCAAAGGCAGGAAGGTGGCGTAAGTGCTGAGTTACAGGGCGGCAGAGCCACTCTGTGAGGAACAGAGAGAAGGATGAGGGTGAGGAGATCACCAAGTAGAAAGGCCACCTCCTACTTAGCCTGCACACATTTTTCTGAAGAGGAAAGAGGAGAGGAAAGACAAAGGGGATGCATGCAGGTGAGACATCCTGTTGCCAGTGGCATGCAGGGGACTCAGAGCACGGAAGTGTAGGACTGACCACTCAAAGCCCTATATACCACAAGGCTTAGGACTGAGAAAGCTCTTGGCAAACAGTCAGCTCCCACCATTAATGAAACCTGACCTAGCAGATTTCATTTCAGCACCACAGTTTGTCCTCTGTGAAGGAGGCCACCCAAACTGTCTCACTGGGCTGAATGGTTCCAGATACACGGAACCCAAATCTAAGAAATCTTTCAACCTGGCTGATAGAGTGGAATGACTTATTAAGAACTGCTTGTAAATCAAATTTTAAAAATAATAGCCTTATTTATCTCTTGAAAGTCTAGCTTTGGCTGGATCAGAGGAGCTGTTTCCTTAAAGGCTATAATCACATACAACAGCTAAATATGAGGAAGGAAAGTTGGGACTTGTCAACTTACGTTTGTATCCTCCAGCAATGCCTGACTGTGTCAGACATCTCTGTAATTCATCAGCATCTATTTGCCCATCCTTTTGGAAAAAATAAAAGGAAAAGGAATCATGAGAGTGATTTCCACATACTTTAATATTCTAAACAGCAATGATAATAACAAAGAAAATGAGTTTCATCATGTATAAGTTTTCGAAAAAGGAATTCCTTTCAAATGTGGGCATTCTTTTCATCATCCTAATTCCCAAAATAACTTAATGATGAAAGAGAGTCTGTCTTGGCAGTTAGTCTTCTCCCAGTCTGAGGTAGGAAAGACCAAAACTAAGCTTTTTGTGTGTGACTATTTTTTTGTTTTTTAGTGTACAATTTAATGGGTTTCATTTTCATAGATGTGTATCATTGTGCGAGTATCATTGTATGTTGCTCATGTTCATCTCCCTCAGTACCCTCTTATGACCTCCCCTTCCACTGACCCACTTTCTCCCCACCAATGGTCCCCCTCCTGCTTGAATGTCTTATTTGTATAATATAAAATTATTTATGGAATTGCTTTTTTTTTGTATGTTTTTTGTTTCTGAGGGAGGAGGGAGCAACATGTACTGCAGATTTCAGTAAATAAGGGGCTTGGTTTAAATAGAAAGAGGCTCTTTGATCACCTTATGATTTGGTGGATGATCTTTTCAGAGCACAATTATATATGGAAGATACAGGTTAGGCTCCCTTTACCTGCTCACTGACCTAGAGAACTAGTACATATCATTGTTAGGAATCTTAAAGTAAAATACCGACATTTTGAAGACAATGAATAGGGTACATTATAAATGATGACTCAAGATCAATTATTTGAAAGATGCGAAATATGCAGAGCCTGCAGCTGTAGCCTGGTGGCGTCAGATCTCGGAAGCTGAGCAGGGTCAGGCCTAGTTAGTACTTGGATGGGAGACTGCCTGGGAACACCAGCTGCTATAGGCTTGGGAGAAGGACCCTGTAACCCACTCCCAAAAATCAATCTGCTATTGAAAACCCTATGAAC
Source organism: Pedetes capensis (assembly GCA_007922755.1). NCBI lineage: Eukaryota > Metazoa > Chordata > Mammalia > Rodentia > Pedetidae > Pedetes > Pedetes capensis. Next base: position 57,214 of record VMDO01010679.1, on the reverse strand, counting down.
AGCAGAGAGGTACTGACAAAGTTTTTTGCCTATTGTACATAGGGTCGCTATGAGTCGGATACCAACCAGACAGCACCTAACAACAACAAGAAGTACACAGAATCCAGGCCAGGGCTGCTGAAAGCTAAGCACATGGGGTCACTTACACTCTGGAGGCACTGGCAATCTAAGAATGCTAGTCTTGAGGTATGCCGTGTCTTGTGGTTTCAAAGATGCAGATCAATAACAGATTAAGCAGATACGAAGGAGGAAACTCTTCCATTTTTAGACTCAATTTTCCATTCAGATTCTCAAAGTGGCATTTCTTAGAGTGCTACTTTAAAATGTAGCCTTAGGGTATTACTCATAATATTCCTCAGTACTTTTTCACATGATTTTATTATGGGTAGCCTTTGATCAAAATAAGACTAAATTGAATTAATAAGAATAAATATTTCCTCTAGACATATCTGGGTTATGCCAACAGTATATTTACTACACACAATGACCTTGTGAGTGCAGCAAGTGTCCTTCCTCAAGGCAACCTTCCATCTATCATACAACTTGCTAATGGAGAGAAGTGGGAGTTGGGGAGCTGACCTGAATTCTTTCTCTGGGTCAATAGGCCACAACACCTAATAAGGACATGGAAAAGCTGACCTAGTAAGAGCATCTACACCAGGAAAAAAGCAAATTGTCCACAAGACTAACTTCCTGATATTGACTACAACTTTCTTATTTAGAAACTCATGGGTTTTTACCACACCTACTTCCTAAGAGGCTAAATGATTAACAATCAAATTCAGTTGAAAGTGTCATTAGAATCTGGCTACATAAATATTAAATACATGTCTTTAAGTTGTACAAACAGAGGGTTATATTCATCAGATCTTGAATTTCTTCTCTTGAAACTCTGGACCCTGACAATGCACAGTTCTAAAGGACATTTTTCTACCTTTGTTTTTGTTAGGTGTGGGTGAGTCATGTCTGACTCATAGCTACCCTCATAGGGTTTTCAATGGTTGACTGTTTCAGGATTGCCTTGGGAGTGGATTGCCAGGTCCTTCTCCCATTTTTGTGGTGCTGGGAATTGAACTCAGGACCTCAGAGACTGCAGAGCAGCACTCTACCAACTGAGCTAAATCCCAACCCCTTTTCTACCTTACAGATATTCAAAGTATATTTATAATCCCCTATTCTGTTCAATCTGACCCTAATTCAATCATGAGTTTAGTTCTCAACTGAACTATAATAAGTACAGTTAATACTTTGTCCTAATTTGTTCTGAATGTTCAGAATAAAGAACTAAAATAAAAACTTTCCTTCTTTCTTCCTTCTTTTCCACAAGCAAAGGGACTCATTTCTAGAGAAAAGTTCCTTTTTCTACGTTACTACATCAAACTCTGCTAACACGAAATCAAAATGTCACAATTCTTTAATAATAAAAAGAAATGCAGACCTGTCCAGCTACAGCAGCAAAGTAGCCATATAGCGGATCCTGAGTTTGTCCAGGAAATGAAGGCCCTCCAGGAGCCCCACCATACTGTGAAACAGAAAACAAACGTATCATTCCGCTGAATCAAATTTTATTCTTTCACCACCCAGGGCTTTTGTGCAAAGCCAGACAACAGCCTGCCAGCCTGCCCTTCACATGACTTACCTCCCCACCACCCAGCACACTCCAGTTGCAACACCCCACCCATTCTTCTGTTCTCTCTCCATTATAGCTTAAATGCCGGTGATTTAGATCAACCTTTGAGTCTTCATGAAAGTGATACCTGTACATATGACACCACTTTTAAAATACCTATTAACCTGCAGGTTACAGCGGTGAATATAACCTAGGCGAGCCACTTATGGGAAGAGCTCAGAATTATTTTTCCTTATGTTTTTATAGCTTTCATGCTGTTTTAAAAGCATTTTAAGTACTAGGCACGGCTGGAGTTGGCACAGCGCTGACAGGTGTGCGCTGGAGAGGAGTTAAGGTGTCTGGGCCAAGCTGGCTCAGAATCAGCTCCCCTGAGGAGGCGCATCCCAGACGCTGGGCGAGGCGAACTTCCTCCCAGACCTTTACTCTTTCTATCCTCCCGGATTCCCCACACTACTTTTTTTTTTAAATAGTAAAGAGTAAGGCAGATAGCGGGATCTTTATAGATCAAAATGGCTGTTGTTGCTTTGGTTGCAAACTGAGAGGGAGGAGGAAGCCAACACCCAACTTGCACAATTTCACCCAGCGTTTCCGACTCACAGGGTGGGCTTCTTGGGTCCCAGTCCCAACCCACCCCGCGCCTTGGCCCCTTGGGGCTACCTGAGAAGAAAAGGGATGGCGGGATGGAAGGTGGAGAGAGACAGAAAAAGGCCGAGCAGCAGGGGCCTGGGACGAGGCGGCGAGCGCGCAGGGACGAGGACCCGCCCGACAGCGTCGCCTCCCAGGGCGGTGGCTCGGCCGCCCTGCAGCCCAAGGTTCGCGCTACGTCGCGCGCCGGTGGGGACAGCACTTACCCCGCCTGGGTAGTACCCGCCACCGGCGCCAGGGTGCCCGGGGTACGCCATGGTGCAGACTGCGCCGCCGCCCTGCGTGTCCCGTTTCCCCGCCTGCCGCGGGCCGCCCCCGAGCGCACCACCCGTCCGCGGGGGACGCGCGAGCTGCGGCCGCCTCCCGCGCCCGCGCCCGCGCCCGCCCGCGCCACCGCCCCCTTGCCAGCGCGTTTCCGCCTCTTTGCCTTTTCACGTCAAGGCGGGGAATAAACTGTGGTCGGGGTGACCTCAGACCTGCAATGCAATTCACACAAGGAACTTTCCTCCCTGCGAAACTAATGGCACATTCCAGCACCGTACAGCGCCCCGGGAAAATTTTTTTTCCCCCTTTCTACTTGGATATTTTCTGGCGCGTTTGATATTTAAGCAGTGTTATTGGACAGGGTGGACCCGCTATGGGCAGAGGGCTGTATGGTAAGGAAGAGCCTGAATACATTAAAGCAACTCTTATGTGCCGGTGTGTGTAGGAGACGTTGACAGATCAAAATATGAAAGCACGTTTAGAAAACGAAAGAACTTCAGGAACTGTGTAAAAAGGGGCATCTGGCTTTCAGTAGCACCTTTCACGGAGCGATAAGGGCTTCTTTGCCAGGGGACGACTCATTGCCTGGTTAAGCTGGGGGTAGCTCACTTGCGAACTGGGAAGCTTATGGGGCACAGGGGGTGGAGTTGTGCATTTTGGGGAAGGGAAGCCTCTCCCAGATCTTTCTTAGGAAATCGAAGTGTTTGAATTTTCTGGATGACTCAAGCAAAAACAATCGTTTTCTCCAAAATTGCTTTACTACTTTTTATACAAGTGTAGATAGAGCAAAGTAAGAGTGTGCTGGTAAATACCAGGGATGTAAAAAAAAATGTGCACATTTAAAGAGATGTTATCTAGGTATTACTTTTCAATGTTGAATTATGATAGGAATGTGTAGTATGACGCTCTAGATTATATTTCTAATATGACATCAGAGCCTGCAGCCATACCACTGTGCAGTCCCAAGCTAAGCAAGGTTAAGCCTGGTTAGTACTTGGATGGGAGACCGCCTGGGAACACCAGGTGCTATAGGCTTGGGAAAAGGACCTGAGGACTCACTCCCAAAAAACAATCCGCTATTGAAAACCCTATGAATAGCAGAAAAGCACTAACAATACCGTTTCTCCTGTAGTATGTAGGGTCACTCTGAGTGGGACACCGACTCGACAACACTAACAACAATCACATCAGAACAAGCATATTAGCCTTCTTAAAGCAGCAGATTGGAAAGTTTTCATCCCAAGGTGTGCATAAATTTTTTGGCACCCTCTGTATTACAGCAGGAAAGACATAGGTACTTCCCCTGGGTTATTCAGAAAATACTTTTCTTTGTTTTATAGTTTTCTTTTCATCCAGTTGAACAGTGTGAAGCAATTTAGACATGAAATTTTGGTTTGGTTTTATGTAATTTCAATAACAGAAAACTTCTTGCTTGCACTTAATTGCTAAGAACTAGACCATGTTTTTCTGAATTTTAACATTTTGAGAAGTGTGTTAGGAAGTAAGATTCACAGTATTTGCTGTGGAGGTTGCACAGAAACGTTGAAAGAGTCATCAGCATTTAAAAATGATTGGAACAACTGTAGGAGTGTGGTATTGTCCTGTCATCATGGTGGGTGTGGTTCCTCCATGCTATGTTCTTGCTTGGTTCATTGTTGTCCTTTTATGTGTAACTTAAGTCCTCTTTTTGGAAATACAAACTCCAAACATGCAAATCTTGAATAGTAAGGAAAAATTCTAACAGTCCTTGTCTCATAGCAAATAAAGTAAATGTTACCTGTTTTGTGTTTGATTCGGGAAAATTACTGTTTTCATATGCCATGGTAATCACCAGGGTAGTTTAGACATTTTGAATCCATTGGCCTCTGTTTTGAAGCTTTAATCAACGAGATCATCAGGACTGAACTCAAGGTTGAGAATAATCTCTCTCAAGACTCAAGTTTGAAAGAAGTGTATAGCAAATAAAATATTTGTAAGTAATGCAGAATTAGTTTTATGGGTGAGTATGCTGTTATTTCAGTAGTCTTTAAATACCTTCCTACATCCTCCTGCAAAAGAATTGAATTTTAATGCAGTGCTGTAAATGAAAATATTAAAAGTATTGTGAATAAATTGGTAAGCCACTCACTGCTGCTTTAGTGTCTGAAAAAAATGTGGCAACTAGTACTGACAACAAATATATATGTATATATATATATAAATATATATATAAATATATATATATATATATATATGTTATTGTTGTTGTTGTTAGGTGCTGTCGAGTCAATATCCGACTCATAGTGACTCTCATAGGGTTTTCAGTGGCTGACTATTCCAGGATTGTCTCCAGAGTGGATTGCCAGATCCTTCTCCCATTTTGCGGTGCTGGGAATTGAACTCAGGACCTCAGAGACTGCAGCACAGCGCTCTTCCAACTGAGCTAAATCCCAGCCCGTATATACGTATAGTGTATGTGTGTGTGTGTGTGTGTGTGTGTGTGTGTGTGTGTGTGTATCTATGTGTTTGTGTATACACACACACACACACACACACACACACACACACACTAGTTAATATTGTCAGGCTCTCTTCTTTTTTATTTTTGTTTTTGCAGTACTAAGTGGAAGGGAGCCTGCAGCTGTAGCCCTGTGGCATCCGATTCCGTCAGATCTCGGAAGCTAAGGAGGGTCAGGCCTGGGTAGTACCTGGGTGGGAGACCGCCTGGGAACAATAGAAGCTGTAGGCTTGGGAGACGGACCTGGCAACCTCCTCCCAAAAATCAATCTGCCATTGAAAACCCTATGAACAGCAGAGAAGCACTGACAATAGTGTTTCCCCTGTTGGACGGAGGGTCACTATGAGTCAGATACCGACTTGACGGCACCTAACAACAACAACAAGTGGAAGGGAGTTGACCATTGAACCCAGGGCCTTGTGCATGTTAGGCAAGGGCACTACCACTGAGCTGCAACCCCAGCCTCTTTTGTATCTTTTGAGTCAACAATTTTGAGTCAAGGTCTCACTAGGTTATACAGGCTGCTTCTGGCCTTGAATTTGTGATCTTCCTGCCTCAGCCTCCCAAGTCAGTGGGATTATGGGCATGTGCCACCACACCTGGTTGCCAGACTCTCCTCTAAGCATTTTACATATGTCTTAATCTTCATAAAGCCCCCTAGAATAGGTGCTATTATCCTTACGCAGTTGAGGTACAGAGAAACTGAGAGAAGGGAAGGGAAGGAAGAGAAAGAACACAGAGCTGAGCCACACCTGCAGGCTCTCTGGCTCCTGAGTATGTAAAGCAGGGGGCAGTGAACTTTGTGTACGGACAGTAAATATTTTAGGTCATATCCTCTCTGTATCATCAACTCAACTCTTCTTTCATAACCAACAAGTATTCAGGGACAGCACATAAATGAATAGTGTGGCTGTATTTCAATACAACTTCATTTATGGAGGGCTGGGATTTAGCTCAGTTGGTACAGCGCCGCTCTGCAGTCTCTGAGGTCCCGAGTTCAATTCCCAGCACTGGAAAAATGGGAGAAGGATGTGGCAACCCACTCCCAAGGCAATCCCGAAACAATCTGCCATTGAAAACCCTATGAGGGTCGCTATGAGTCGGACACGACTCTGCGGCACCCAACAACAACAACAAATCATTTATGGACGTGGAGTTAAGTTTCATATCATTTTCAAATGTCATGAAACTTTCATTTCACTTTTTCTAATCATTTGAAATGCAAATAGCGTCCTTAACTTCCAGGTATATAAAGGAGAGATAGAGAGGGCAAGGGCCAGATTTCACCTCCAGCAGTAGTTTGCAAACCACTGCTGCAAATCCCTCCAGAGTGCTGGCATATGACTCAGAAGTACAGCACTGTAGCATACACTTTGCTGGCTTTAAGATAAAGCCTATGGGTAGTGGTGGGCTGGGGTTTATCTCAGTTGGTAGAATGCTGCTTCACACTCTCTGAGGGCCCAGATTTGATTCCCAGTACCACAAAAATGGGCAAAGGACATGGCAATCCACTCCCGAAGCAATCCTGAAACAATCAGGCATTGAAAACCCTATGAGGGTCACTGTGAGTCAGATGTGACTCAACAGCACCTAACAACAAATGGGTAGTGGTGGCTGAGTCACCCTAAATAATGACAGCTGAGTCACCCTGAGGGGTGAGATCCTAGAATTGAACAGCTGCTTCAGAGTCTTCTTCATTGGCCAGGAAGACGATCAAGGGGACCCCTATGTGCCCCTGACTTGTCTGCCTTACCCTGTGTAGCAGTAGCCAGAGGTCATGAAGAATGACAAGGCTGAATGCAAGACTATCTTTTAAAGGTTTTTCCATGTAACATGGATCCCTTTGTTCATAAGCTGAGCATTATGGAACCTAAACAATTCAGGAAAGAACAAAGACTCAATAATTATTAACTCTATAAAAACAAGCATCATTTTCTTTTATGGTTTTAATATGCATTTCAATGGAAGACGTGGGGGTGGAGTGGGAGATATAAGCAACTTTTCAAGGTTCTTAGTATATGCCAAGTGTCAGACTAGGTGTTTCCTTATGACACTGCACCTAAAGCACATCACCTTCAAAAGAAGATGTAATCACATCTTATAGGCGAAGAAAATGAAGCATAAGTAACTTTCCCAGGGTTACCTGCCAGGTTTTGACTCCTGACTTAAGTGAGGGGATAAAGTGCCTCTCCTGTGACAGGGCTCCAAGGTCCTGAGATAACAGAGATTACCTGACCAACCCAGCCTTTCTAAGTAAGAGTCCAACCTCCCAAACTTACTCCCTCCTCCCTTCCTGAAAGGAAGCTTTTCCTGCCAATAAACAAAGGCCAGGCCAGTCCTGTATAACACCCTGCCTCACCTTAGTTTGTTGCAGGAGTACCCATCTCCCTTCTGACACTGCTGCTGGGGGCTCCTTTTCTCATCCCCAACCCCCGCTTTACTGGCCCCCTGGGATTTCTCTCACTCAGTTGGTAGAATGCTGCACTGCAGTCTCCAAGGAGCAAAAATGGGAGAAGGAGGAGGCAATCCATTCCCAAAGCAATCCCGAAACAATCAGCCATTGAAAACCTATGAGGATTGCCATGAGTTTAATGGCACCTAACAACAAGCCTAAAGCATATGTGTTTTAAAATAAATAATAAAAAAAAAAAAACTACAAAGACACTAAACAAAGCATATGTTCTCATCCCCCCACCCTCCCACTGTACTGCTTCCTGAGGAATTAGGGCAGAGGAGGGGCTACAGAGGAAGAATTGTAGAGATAGAAAACCCCTCCAAAACCAGGTGTGGTGGTACATACCTGTAATCCCAGCACTCTGGAGGCTAAGGCAGGAGGATTGTGAGTTTGACGCCCACCTGGGCTACCAGGGAGACCCTATTTCAACTCTCTCCCTCCCCCTGACCCCTCCCCACACAAACCCCTCCAAAGATCTTAAGTGTCTAATTTGGGAAAGATCACACAAATAGTCAAAGAGTGATACTTACTTCTTTTTTCCTAAATATAACCTATAGAAAGAGAGTCCACTCCTTTGTGTCATTTTAATTTCGAATCAAATAAAAACCTCAGTGTAATAAGAACTCGTTCTTATCCACGTCCCTCCAAATTGTGAATCCTAGATATGGATACTGCTATCCACAAGCCATTTAAAGAAACTTAGCAACACAGCACCAAGCTGTATAAAGTTAAAAGAGAGGTTTCTGTTATGGACAGCCTGGGGAGATAGAATACTGTGTTGTGCTAACAATTTACTAAGTCTCAGAAAAAGGCCGGAGGGGGTTACTAAATTGAGCCACCATGATTGCAGGTTGTGATGGCAGCATGGGTGAGGGAGAGAGCTGTATCCACTTTCTAGACAGATGGATCACAGTTACTTGGGAAAGTTATTGGAATCATGGAAACTTTTGTGATGATCTACTCCAATCATGCTCTTTTACAGATTTAAAAAATTGAGCCTGGGAGAAGGCCAATGACCGGCCCAAGCTCTTGAAGGGCTGACCTAGTTAGATGTAAATATTTTACCCTTCCCAATGAAAGCTGTAGCGTTATCTGAGTTTGTCTCTCAGAGAGTGTTATGATTTGGATCTTAAATACTCCCCGAAGACCATTTGCTGAAGGCTTGGCCACAAGCCTGTGGGGCTATTTGTGGGGTGGTAGAACCAAGTGGAAGGAAGTTAATTCACCAGTGTGTGCCCTCGAAGGGTTACTGGGACCCTAGTCCCTTCCCGCTCCCTCTCCAGGATGCTCTCCTCACCATGATGTTCTGCCCCATCACAGGAGCCAAAACAACAGAGCTAACCAACCATGGACTGAACACTCTGTAACTGTGAGCCAAAATAAGGTAAATATTTCCTTCTCATAAGTTGTTTACCTCAGGTATTTTGTCACAGTGATGGAAAGCTGACCAATAGCTATCTTTTTTTCTGATATACCCTCCTCAATCCATCTCTACACATTTTCATGAGAAAAGGGAGTGCAGGCACTCTCTTTGCCTCTAGGAAAAAGTTAACCTAAGCACTACAGGTACTATCCAAGCAAAACTTCCTCATTCAGATAGGCAGTGAAGGAAATAGTGTAGCTAAATAACTGCAGGTGTTTTGCCATTTCCTGCAGTTGAATTAATCACAGGTCTAATGTATCAGGAACAAATGAACATTACACTTACCAGATTAAAGTCTCAACTTTCTATTTGTTCTGATCTGGGTGTGGCACCTTATTAAAGATTTCTGCTTTAAAAAGAAACTCAGATCTCCTTGGATGAGTAGGAGTGAGTATTCAATAACAACACAGGTAACTAATCAGTATGTTTCCTTAAGATTATTGGGAAAAAAGGGAGATGTGTCATCATACCACAGAGACACCTGCATCTCCATGTTCAATGCAGCACTTTTCACAATAGCAAGGATATGGAATCGACCAAAGTGCCCATCAACAGAAGAATGGATTAAAAAACTATGGTATATATATGCAATGGAATACTACTCAGCAATTAAAAAAATGAAATAATGCCATTTGCAGCAAAATGGATGGAACTGGAGAACATCATCTTAAGTGAATGAACACAAGCTCAGAAAGAGAAATACCACATATTCTCACTCATATGTGGGAGCTGAATCAAAATTATAAGAAAGAAAAAAGTCCTATGCAGAGGTCGGAACATAATAAAAAGCTAAGAATGGTATTATTTTAGATGGAATAGAAATTTCATGTAATAGTTCTGACAGTGTAAAAAGAAGGTTCACTACAGAAAAAGTTTCTGTCTTAAACAGAACTGGAACCCAAGGATATATAGAAAAATATTACCATAAAAAGACAAGCAAATGGAAGAGAAGTCTTTGGGGGGGATGGGGGAGGAAGTGCACAAGAGGGTAAGGGGGAACTTATATGTATAATGTACAACAAAATGCATATATGGAAATGTCACAATGAAAAGCATGTCAGAGTGAATCACATTAAGGTATACATTAAAATTTCCAATAAAAACAAAAACAAAAACAAAACACACACACACACACACACACACACACACACACACACAGATTATTGGGAAAGACTGTGAAGAGTAGCATATTAATTTGTGAGTTAAAGACAGGTTTTTTTCCTCTTATTGCCCAGGATAGAGCTCAATTAATTATGTGATTACATGATTATTTTCAAAGGGTAATAAAACAGCCATCATTTAGGTTTTACTGCATATGTGTAAAATTCTTCCTGGCTTCCTGACATATTGTAGGTGATTGTTGTTGTTAGGTGTTGTGGAGTCGGTATCCGACTCATAGCGTTTGAACCATTAATCATGACTATTCAATAGAATTTTTTGTGATGGTGGAAGCATTGTATATCCAAGTTGTCCAATAATTAATCATGTGTGCTATTGAGAATGTGAAATGAGGAACTAAAGTTTTAATTAGATTTAAATTTAAACAGCCATGTGGCTCATGGCTTCATGTTGGGCAGTAGAGGAGCACTCTTATCTATATCTGTTGCCTCCTCTCTGGATCTCAGAGAAAGTAAGTTCACTCTACTTCCTAGAATAGCCACAAGGACAAAGACAAATTAGTTATTAACAAAGCACAGCAGAAGCTGCTGGTCATAAGCCTTATGGCACATGCTCCCATATTCTTATTTCTACTCAAGAAGATCTTAATGACCTGTCCCTTCTCTTTATGAAGCTCTGTTGATAGAATAGGTGACCAGGATTAACCAGGAAGCAGATTTAAGAGTATATGAATACATACACATATATGAATATATATGCCTATATGTGAGTAGTTAATGGATGAGGGTGTGTGTGTACATATACACACCTTCTGGCCATTAGAGCTGTCTGAAAATGCCCTAAAGAGATAAGCTGCTCATCATTGGAGGTGATCAAGCAGAGGCTATCTATAATGCTAAGGGCTCCTTTATACTTTGGGTAGGGGATTAGATGAGATAATGCGCTGTAGACTACAAAGTATATTCTAATGGTCTTCTCTTAACTTTGCTCAGGCACACCACTTATTCTCATTTTGCAAGATGGAGAAACTGAGGCTCTGTGACTTGCTCTAGATTACCAGAGTAACAGTGGCAATCAGAATATTCCATGTTTATTTTCTGACTTCAAATCTTTTCTCACTCTCATGCTGTTCTCCCAGACTTTTCCTTCTATGACTCTGCAACTCTACTGGATCAAGAATTTGGGGGAATTTTTTTTCTATTCCAGAATAGAATATGTTTTAGAAATCAGAATATTAAATGTAAAGCAACTGCCTAAAATAATGAAAACCTGTGTAACTCTCTTACTATCAATTATAAGGGTTCATTTTTATTGTTGTTGTTGTTGTTGTTGGGTACCATTGAGTCAGTGTCTGATTCATAGCGCCCCTATGTACAACAGGCAAAACACTATTGTTAGTGTTTCTCTGATATTCATAGGGTTTTCAATGGCTGATTGTTTTTTGGGAGTGGGTTGCCAGGTCCTTCTCCCAAGCCTACAGCAGCTGGTGTTCCAGGTGGTCTCCCATCCAAGTACTAACTGGGTCCAACCCTGTTTAACTGCAGAGGTCTGATGGGATCAGATGTCACAGTGGTATGGCTACAGGCAAGGGTTCATTTTAGGACAGACAATTACTTTTTTGTGTGTGTGGTGCTGGAGGTTGAATCCAGGTTCTCATAAATTTGAGACCAGTACTCTATCACTGAGCCACATCCTAGTCCAGACAATTACTTTTTTTTTTTTTTTTTTTTGTAGTACTGGGGGTTGAACCCAGGGCCTCGTGCCTGCATGCTTTGCAAGTGCTGGACGACTAAGCTGAGCCCCCAGCCCAGTTTTTATTTTTCTTTCCGAGACAGGGTCTCGCTAAGTTACACAGACTGCCTCTGGTCTCAACTTGCTATCCTCCTGCCTCTGCCTCCCTAGCCACTGGAATTACAGGCGTGCGCCACCGCCACCATGCCCGGTGACAATTACTTTTTGATAAGCAACATATACATAAGTATGGCTGAAGGGAGGTCAAGAAATAAATTCAAGAACAGGCTGTAATTAGTCTCACACTGATTTTCAAGTCACCACAATTTCTCTCACTCAAGTACTAACCAGGCATGACCCTGCTTAGCTTCTGAGATTAGACCAGAGCAGGTGCATTCAGGGAGGGATGACCACAGACTTAAGCCTCTACAGCTTCCACTTGTTGCTGTCACCATGTTTGGGACCAGATGGAGAGGAAAATGTTGAATACTGGGGCTGTATTTCCAAGTAGGGCTGGGGTTTAGCTCAGTTGGTAGAGTGCTGCTCCACACACTCTGAGGACCCAGGTTAGATCCCCAGCACCGCAAAAATGGGAGAAGGATGTGGTAATCTACTCCTGTAGCAATCCTGAAATAATCTGCCATTGAAAACCCTGTGAGGGTCGTTTTGAGTCGGATACCAACTCAACGGCACCTAACAACAACAACAAATTTCCAAGTAGAAAATCATCTGTGTTCAGCATCAAAGTTCCCTGAGGATAAATGTTCCTAACAACATTGGAGTAGTTTATTACAGGGTATCCTCAATTCTTACAGAGATTGTGTTGTAGAAACTAGTTGTTTGCAATCTGGGTTGTAATCTCCCATAAAAGTAATTTATGAATGATGCTCAGGTAAGCCCCTGTGGCCTCTCTAAAGCCCTCAATGTTCTCTGGAAGAAGGCCAAGCCTGGAGCCAGGTAGAATGGGTAGGGAGGACTCAATTTATTTTCTGTCCACTCTCTTCCCCATCTCAGTCCTTTTATCCTACCTGCCTTGATGTGGCAAAGTCTACACAGAACCAGAGGTGAAGTGAGACTCCAGGCTGGGGGAGAGGAAGGAGAGAGGTTACCGTTTGCATGTACTCAATTAACATGAGCAAGGGTAGATTAGAGGAAAAGGAAAAAAAAAAAAAAAAAGAAAAAGAAAAAATCCAAACTACTGTTCTGGGGAAGGAATAATAACTATGATTGCTAGGCACTCACATGGAGTAGATACGGTATTTCCACAAAGCCAAATACATATGAAGCTTATGCATGTCGGCTATCTGTAAAATGGGGATTTCTTAATTATGAGCAAGATATTTGGGGGGCTGGGGATATAGTTTAGTGGTAAAGTGCTTGCTTACCATGTGCAAAGCCCTGGGTCCAATCTCCAGCACTACCAAAAGGGAAAAAAAAGTAAGGCATTTCTTACTTTATACAATTTTTTTTTTCAGGAAGTTACTTTTTTTTTCATGTAATGAGAAGTCAGTGGCAAAGCTGGGAAAGGAACTTGAACTAACAATTCTAATTTGTGTATTTTGAATGAGAAGCCACAAATTGTGATATTACTATTTTGGAAAGTGAAGTATTAGTTAAGCTAAATTTAAATGCAGCATTCAAATATATTATACATTAAAAAGCAATTGCTTGTCAGCTAAGATTCTATGTAGAACAATCAGCCTATCTTGGTCTGAAATATATCAGAAGAACTATAGATATTTTAGCTTTAATTGTATCATATACCTTATTGAATTTGCTGAAATTATTCTGTGGAGGAAATTGTTTCTATTTTATTAAAATAATGGGGGGTGCAGCTTTAAACCAGATTTGACTTCCTTAGAGCAAAAGAGGAAAGAGAGGGAAGCTTTTCTTTGGTAAATGAGAGTAATTTGGAGGAACTGAATTTTTTTTTAGAAACCCATGCTATATATACAGTTTAATATTCTACTAGCCTGCACTAATATTCTCAGTGAGGAAATCCAGTCACCATTTCTGTATATCCTTTGAAAACCTCAAGATAGAGAACACAATTTTTATTTTTAAATAATTTCCTTTACCATAATTATTAATATCTAGACTTCATTCTTGAATTTTAGTCATCCTTCCCCAGAGCTTTCAGAAAATATTTTATAAGAATAAATTTTACAGATATTTCAGCTTGAAAAACAATGGGTCAGTAGAATCACATAGATTAAGAACTTTCTTATTCTGATTAGTAGAATTAGAACTTTTGAGTTGAATGGAACTGTCTAACATTACTTACCTGCATGTTGAGGCGAGGTCTTACAGGTAGAAAATGGTGGGTCTTAGAGGAATCCTTGTAGGGTGACCAACTGGAAGGATCAAGAAGGCTGAACTATAATATCCTATGAATCCCATTGCCCTTTTGATCCTTGGCAATCAGTAACCAACTATAACTGCATTCAGTGTGTAGGCAGACTTCCCATAGCTGCCAGAGAGGTACTCTGTGAGATGTGTTTATTTCAGTGGTAGGAAAAACAACTTCCGGTAGGGTAGCCAGGAGCCAGCAGCAACAGTGTTAAACATACAGAGAACTCAATAATTCACATTCCTCCAAAATTATTACCATTAAGAGTCTTCTGAAGACTTGTGGAGCTTTGCATTGCACCAGTGGTGGTGAGAGCTGGCTCATAGGGGCAGGTGAGAACCAATTTTTAAGAATTTTGCCAACCTGTTATTAAATATGATCAATATTTTAAGTTAAAAATTTTAACTTACTTAAAGCCAAGATAATAAATACTCAAAACTCATCACTTCTTAGTGATTTTGCTCCATTTGTACTATGTCATGATGTGCTGCTGGGCATTAATTCCCAACTCCTAGCTCAATTACACCATGTTAGTAGTTTGAACTTGGCATGGTGGGAATATTTACACTATGGAAATCAATTTCCACTACAAATGAAAGATCAATTTATTGTTTTTTTATTGTCTACTCTAGACTTGGAGTAGACATGTTGGAGGAAATATTAATGCAAATTAAAGTTAAAAGTGTATATGTCTGCAGCCAGTATAGTATGCATTGCATGAACACTTGAGGAAATAGTCTTCTTTTAAATTAATTTTATTAATTAGGACAATTTCCTTGATGTTATGAATAACTAATTTTACTGTAGGCTAGTTATGAAAAATAGTATCACTTGAATTTAACATTAAAACATGGAATTGAATGATTTCCAAGATTTTTGTAGACAGTGATGTAGAATCTAACAACGTTCCAGTCCCCACAAAAAAAGCAAATGCAGACCACCACTCCAATCAGCAGTCCTGAAGATAAAATAAATCTCAGTTCAATGAAAGTACTTCTTGAAGATGAGAAATAGTTAAACAGCAAACCATATATCATATTAATTTCCCAATAAATTTGATGGCAAAGTGTTGGTGGATTGGGATGCAACTCTATTTGTCAAATCATGATTAAATTCCAACCATGGATTGCTTACAGATATATAAGTTTTGCAATAAAAGTATTCTGTGAGAATCAATTGACTATACAAAATTGACAATAAAAAATGCTGTATATTTTATTTGTAAATTGTGTGTTACGTGTTTATTGTAGACTGAATGTGTATGTTCCTCTAAAATTCATATGTTGAAATCCCAGCCCCAATGTTATGGTATTAGGAGGAGGGGCCTTTGGGAGATGATAGGTTCATGAGGGTGCAGTCCTCATGCATGGCATTAGTGCTCTAATGAAAGGGAGGGACCCCAGAGAGCATCCATTATGTGAGGACACAGCTAGAAGGTGCATCTCTAAACCATAAAGCAGACCCTGACCAGAGGTGGAATGTCCTTTGGTCTTGGACTTCCAAGACTCCAGACTGTGAGAAATAAATTTATTTTGCTTATAAGCCACCTGATTTATGGTAGTTAGCAGTCCAAACTAAGACAACATCCTTTATGTAGGTAAAATGTGTAATAAGCTTATGTACATCTGTATGTACATGTAAGGATCCCAACCTTGGTGAGCCAGTTGTTAAATATTTACCAAATGGTTGTAGCCTAATATGTAGGAGAGTATCATTTGAACTAAAGGTCTTGGAAAAATATATCTGGGTATCAATCAGGCTTTGGACTTGATATTGACTGGTAAACTAAAATGAACATGTAATGGGATTTTCAAGCATGTATAGGAATATTTTGAAAGGTTTTCATTTAGGGCTTGTGATGTTTTGGCTCTAAATGTCTCCCAAAGGCCATGTGTTTGAACATTGGATCCCCAACTAGTGGCACTATCTGGGAAGGTTATATAACTGGGTGTGGAACTTGCTGGAAATGAGCCGCAAGGACTAGGGAGTTTCTTTTTTTTCCAGGACCCCTGGTTCTAGTAAGCTCTATCTGCTTCCTGATCATGAAGCTGTAAGGTTGTTTGCCATGGGCCCCACCATGCCTGCCCTGCCACCTCACCCTCTGCTTCTGTGGACTAAATTCCTCCAACCATAAGTCCCCAATGACTATCTTTCCCCATAAGTTTGCCTCTGTTGGTTTCTCTGCCACAGTGGTGATGAGCTAATACAGGGCCCTCAGACACTTCTTTCTGGAAACAGGTATTCCAGAGCCTTAGGTGTCCTTCCTATGCCTCTGTGACTTTCCAAAGTTCATGCTTCACCTTTCAGTCCTCTTTGAAGAGCTCTTTAACTTTAACATCATCCTATACCTCACTTGAACTCCTATTCACTGGGTGCAGAAGACCATTTATAGTTGTTACAAACAATTTGGTTAAAATATAAATAGTGCAAAATGTTAACATTTTGCAATTTTTAACAAAAACTAATATTTAATAACAGAAAATGGGAAATTTTAAAAATAAAATAAAATGTACTTATCAAAACACATAAAATACAAATAAAAAGAAGAGGAGAAAAATCACCTACCACCTAGAGAAAACCATTCTTGATGTTTTGAATTTTATCTTTTCAGGATGCTTTGTATTGTTAAAAACTGAGGCCAGTTAAATTCAACAAAGTTTACTTGAGTAAGAAAAAGTTTCTAGAACTGAGCAGCATTCCATACCAAAGATGGTTTAGAAGGCCCCAGCTCATTACATGTCAAAATTATATTTGGAGCCAGTGAAAAGAAAGTACCATAGAGAAGCAATCTCATTGGCTGCCAGCAGCATTTGCCCCAATCAGTTGGCAACCTGTGATTGGCTGCAGCTAAAATGCTATGCCTGGTTGAGACTCAACTGCTTGGTTACAAGGGCATAAGCTTAGTTCATATTATGATTTATTTACACATCAAATTGAGATACAGTTCACTGTGTACAAAGATCACCTTGTGCGGAACTTTATCACCTAAGTATGGAGACCGGTTTAGACAATTTTATTTCAGTTTAACACTGTGTATAAAAATAGTTCTATATAGAGTTCGTTAAGATGGCTGACTAGCAGCAGCCTCTGTGAAGCTCAGGGAAAGGAAAAAGCAGGATAGGGAAGAATAGTCTTTATCTTGAACAAAGAATAATAGGAAAAGCATAGTAATAACAGGAGAAATGACAGGACAGACTCAAGAGGCACAGAACTGAAGTCCCACGCACGGAGAAAGTGTGAAAGAAATCAGCCTCAGCACCTAAGTGTGGCGACCTGGCAGAAGAGAAACCGCACCCTAAAGGTAAACCAGACACTCCCGGATCTGCTGAATAGTCTGGCAGTAAACAAAGAAAAACTGAACAGGGAACCTGGGAACGCATCACTACTGCACCCTGGACTGAGACAGAATCGCAAGGCAATTGCAAGTCTGCACAAAAATCTGTGGCCTCTCTTGCCTGCTGAAAAGGCAGCAGATCAGAGAGTCCCACTTGCACTGGTTTCTGAGCCAAGCTAAGTGTCCCAGGGACTAGCAATAAACCAGGCAGGTCCTGAACCCCACCCCACCCCCCAACCCACAGCAAATGGGTGAGAAAGAGAGATGTGCAGGAGCGTTGTGGGTCAGAAGGAAAATCAAAAACAGTCTCCTATGTTGGCTAAACCCATGGTGGAGTGGAGAGCCCCATCCACACAGATTCCCAAACCATGTCTAGAGTCCCAGTGATTTAACAAAAGGCCTGGTGGGACGGAAGCTTCATCTACAGTACCCAAGTGTGAGACAGCCATGTGAGGCAGTTGCAAGGCAGGATAAAATCAAAAGCAATCTCTGGGGCCTGTGGAAGGCAGACAAACCATGCCCAGAGACCCTTTGTTCTAACAAAAGGCTCTAACAAAAGGCTTATAGATCCATGAACTCAGTCCAAAGCACCTGGGGGCGAGACAGATGGGCCAGGTAGCTGCAGATGTTTGGGAGATCCACAGTCTCTGAGTCCTGCAGAGCCAGCAGCAAGCTCCCAATCAATGCCCACAGTCACCCTAGAAGGGAGCATACAAGGATGCTGAGGAGACCTGCAGAGTCTTTGGGAGTTGGATTTGACCACTGGCATGAGCACATGCCAGAGAAAGGGGAGTACAGAGAAACCAGGAGGGCATGTCTGCGGTTTGTAACCCTGACTTTTTCATAGTGCTTTTGTAAATCCTAACAGAAGCCATCCAGTGGGAAGGTGGGACATCTGGCTGGAAGGTGGGAGTTCTGGCCAGAGGGTGAGATAGCCAGCCAGAAGGTGGGACTTCCTAAACATGCCTGGGTTGGAAGACATCCAGAAGACACTTTCTGATATTGCTAGATTTCCTTCTTTTTTTTCAACTTGTTTTGCTTGTTGTTTGCTTTGTTTTTTGTTTCTACCTTTCTTTTTCTCTTTAATATTTTTCTTCATTTTTATCACATGTCAAAGTGTTAGCGAATTTTCTAGGTTTCCTTAGTTATTTGATAGGGCTGGGATTTAGCTCAGTTGGTAGAGCACTGCACTGCAGTCTCTGAAGTCCCCAGTTCAATTCCCAGCATTGCAAAAATAGGAGAAGGGCTGGCAATCCACTCCCAAGGCAATCCCGAAACAGTCAGCCATTGAAAACGCTATGAGGGTCACTATGAGTTGGATACCAACTTGACGGCACCTAACAACAAGTTATTTGATAACTATATTTTCATTACTTGCCAAATTTATCTGAAAAAGAAAAAAAGGGAGAATAGCAGAACATATATGTTTATATCTGCTATACTTCCTGCAGTGTTTATAACTATCTATAGATAGACAGACAGACAGATACATAGATTATATAGGAAATAAGCAGACTTATATTTTTGCCGGTTCTTACCTTACTCACTCTCCAGCACTTCTGTTTCTGCCTGCTCTATTTCCTTATGCTTATCTAATCTATTCTTTCTCCCTCTCCTCTTCCACTTCTTCCCCTGACTTTCATCCTTCTAATATTGGTATCTCTACCACAATTAAGGTCAAACTCTAAAACTTACTCTACACTATCCCTGTCATTTTCTCTCCTTAGACAATTTCTCAAGTACTAGCTGGCTTCAAATTAGGTTAATTGATGTTATAAATCTGGATGTGGTAGGACTTATTATCATACAATCAGATTGTTTTGTCCTCTCAGAGTGATACTGGAAACCAAGATCTCATGTGTAGTGTGCACAAAAAGAAGACTCACAAATACATCAGGCAGAGATGACCAGTCTAATTGCTGCAGAATTCTCAAAATAGAAATGAATTGAACATTAAAATGTAAGATGACAGTTCATCCCCAAATGACCATAACTCCACAATAATTGAAAACAAAGAAGTTGAAATCCTTAATTTGCCAGACAAAGAATTCAAAAGTCTACTTATAAAAATGATAACCTACTTCAAAGAAACCACAACTAAGCAGATGGATGCAATCCAGGCAACTGACAAAAAGTATCAAATACAGAAGAAAGATTCAACAAAGAAATTAAGATTTTGAAAAAAATCAAACAAATACTGAAATGAAAAATCACAATAAATCAGATAAAGATCATGACAGAGAGCAACACCAGCACACTAGACCAGGCAGAAGAAAGAATATCAAGGACAGAAGGCAAGGCTGAAGATTTGAGTAAATCAGACAGACAGACAGACACACACACACACAAACACACAAATAAAACAATATGACTACAATTTCCAAGAAGCTTGGGACAAAATAAAAAGATGTAACCTAAGAATACATGGTGTTGAAGAAAGAATTGAAGCTAAAACCAAAGAATAGAAAATCTGTTCAATGAAATCTTAACAGAAAACTTTCCAAATCTAGGGGAAGAAATATAAACCCAAATAACAGAGGCATCTAGAACCTCAAATAGACATGATAAGAAAAGAACCTTTCCACATCACATTGTAGCTAGAATCCTCAATCTCTAAAGCAAAGAACCAATTCTAAAGGCTACAAGAGAAAAAAATGCCAACTCACTACAAAGGAAAACCCATCAAAATAACATTACATCTCTCAACAGTAGCCCTCAAAGCAAGAAAAGTAGGGACTGATATATTTCAACTCTTGAAAGCAAATAATTGCCAACCAAGAATACTATATCCAGAAAAATTATCCTTTAAAATAGATGGAGAAATAAAGACTTTCCAAGAAAATCACAAACTTAAGCAATTCATGACTACCAAACCAGCATTGCAGAGGATGCTTGTGGAATCCTATGTAGAAAAAAAAATTTATGTGCTATGTTTTTACTACATTTTAAAAAAAGAATGAGCATGTGACTAATTCTGGTTCAGGGCAAGATCATCCTAGGGGGCCTTTAGGAAGTCTTTCCTTGCTTATAGGAAAGTGATTTAAGAATACACACAGACTCTGAAAACAAACCAGACCACTGACTCACTACATGGAAGTTGCTATACTTCTCAGAAACAGATTTCTTTATTACTTAATTGAGCTGAATCAATGTTTTCTGCAACTAGAAGACTGTTTTGTTTTTGAGACAGGCCCTCACTATGTAGCCCAAGCTAACCTTGAGCTCCCAAACCTCCCACCTCCACCTCCCTACTGCAGGGATTATAGGCCTGCATCACCATGCCTAGCTCAGAGAAGACTTTTAAAGCACAATTTTTATTCTCTAAGTATCCTAGTGAGCTAACTAACCCATACATCTATTTTAAAAACAAATTTATATTAGACCTAGGATAATTTATGAATTAGGATTAACTTGCTTGAAAAATAGAAGGGACTTTTTAAAAGTCAGGTTTATTAAGGTATAATTTACATACAGTAAAACTTCTCTTTAAAAATATACAGTTTTGATTTTGGCAATTGCATATATTTTTATGGATAAGTCTTCATGCCCATTTGTCAAGTAATTATGAAGACAGTGTTCTAACTTCAGTATTTATTTAAGAACTTTTTCTTTTCAAATGGGATAAATTCTTTAAAATTTGTTATATTAAATTCCTTACTAAAGTAGTTGTGAAGCCATCTGTAGAAACAGAGGTAAGAGTTCAGTTTAGATCAGTATCCTGAGTGCCAGAAAATACTTTGTTCACAAGCTCTCTCTCTCTCTCTCTCTCTCTCTCTCTCTGTGTGTCTCTCTGTGTCTCTCTGTGCCTCTCTGTCTCTCTCTCTCAAGATATCTATATTTATCTATCTATCTATATGTTGTTGTTAGGTGCCATTGAGTTGGTGTCTGACTCATATCAACCCTATGTACAACAGGTAAAACAGTATTGTTAGTGCTTCTCTGCTATTCATAGGGTTTTCAATGGCTAATTGATTTTTGGGGGTGGGTTGCTAGGTCCTTCTCCCAAGCCTACAGCACCTGGTGTTCCCAGGTTGTCTCCCATCCAAGTACTAACCAAGCCCAACCTGAATAGAGAATACCCCAAACATGGCCAGTCCCAGGAGCCCATCTAGCCCACTTGAAGGACTGACGTCTCTCCTCCAAGGCAAATGACCCTTGCCCTATGTCCAGGTCATTTACCCCCATGGAACCCTATGGGGCAAGATGGCAACTGGTCCCTTTTTCCCTACATCTGGGTGACTCACTCTTCCCCCCTGCCATTGAGTGGGCCAAGATGGCAACTGAGGTATGGTAGCATCTAAAACACCCCTGGTGCCTGATTGGTCACTTCTGATCCAACCCTGTTCCCAGATTGGCTGCTGAAGAACATCCCTCAATTGGCCCAAATATGACTTCCTGTTCCCCTCAAAATTAGCATACCACCCTTGATTGGTTACGCCGTACCTGTGTGAGCCTTCCTCTGATTGGCTGGCTGTCAGGCGATATAAACCCCAGAGCCCAGAGCTCAGCAGCTTTTCTGAACACCACCCAGGAGGAGCTCACTGGGTCCTTGTGGTTCCTTAAGAGCCAAGGCCCATTTGTTCACCTGCCTAGCCTAGCCTTCAGCCTTCCTCTGACCTGCCTTCATTATACTCCAACCTGCCTGACACCTCTACCTGTTTCTGACCTATATAACTGCAGACATCCTATACGGACTAACAGCTTTGAGAGACAAGACTCTGAGAGGCAAGCCTCCGTGAGTCAAGTGCAGGGCCTCTGAAGTGGCAAAGTCTTCGAGCTGGAAGAGCAATAATACCCTGGAGTATCTGCCCCAGTGGCAGAGACAGCAGTTGAGTGCTTTCCCTCTCCAACTCCCCTCCCCCTCTCCCTAATCCTCAGTCCCTTTCCCTCTCCTTTATAAATAAACCCTTATTCTTTTATCCTGATCCTGAGGCTCTGTTCTCTGACCACAGCCTTGCCACCGGTGCGCTGTTGGGGCACTCTACCTCGCTTCCATTCACAACAGAGAGAGAGAGAAAGAACCTGAAACCGACCCTGATTAGTTTCTGAGATCTGACAGGATCTGATGCCGTGGTGCTATGGCTGCATATACATATATACATACATATATATATATATATATATATATATATATATATATATATATATTCTCCACTTGTTTTCATTTACACTAACCCAGGACTGTTCTGGTTTTTGTGCTGAAAATATTCAGTGCCAGGAAACCACTTGATCTTGAGTAAATCAGGATGATTGTCACCCTAGCAAGGTTCCTCAACCTCCAAACTACTGACTTTTTGAGCCACATAATGACTTGTGAGGGACCTTCCTCTGCATTGTAGGATGATTGCTGGCATCTGTGGCTCTTACCCACTAGATGGCAGTAATGTCTACCCTCCTTCACCCCTCCACTCTCCCTTTTTCAACATTGTGACATAAGCAATGCTTCTGTAGGTTCTGGGAAATTGTTGTTATGGGTGGTGCCCTTCTAATTCTCTGAACTTTAAACTCTTTTCTTGTTTGTTCATTTCTTTATTACTTCTAATGCTTCCATGCTTGCAGAACTGTATCACATAATGTTTTTCCACATATTTGTAGGATTGAATGCTCATGTATTTTAATGGATCCAAAACCAAAAGAGTTTCCAGTAAATTTCAGAGTACATTT
This sequence comes from Pedetes capensis, assembly GCA_007922755.1. Lineage (NCBI taxonomy): Eukaryota > Metazoa > Chordata > Mammalia > Rodentia > Pedetidae > Pedetes > Pedetes capensis. The sequence goes on along the minus strand of VMDO01010679.1, from coordinate 34,102 downwards.
TAATGCAATAAGTCTATGGTAGGTTGCATAATTGACAAAGGACGATGATATAGGTAAGTATAAAGAAATGAGAACAATTATGCTGCCTTTTAAAGCAAACATTCATTAAAATATGGGGAAAGGATATTACTACCAGTAGAGCAGAGAAGGAGTCAAGCTAATGAGCAACAGAAGGTTTTAGAAAGGGAAAGTTTCCATTTTGCCTATATAAATTTTTTTTTTCTTTTTGGTGCTGGGGGTTGAACCCAGGGCATTGTGCCTGCATGCTTTGCAAGTGCTGAACCGCTGAGCTGCACCCCCAGCTCATTTTTTTTTTTTTTAACTTTTTGAGACAGGGTCTTGCTAAGTTACGTAGACTGCCTCTGGTCTCAAACTTGCGATCCTCCTGTTTCTGCCTCCCAAGCCACTGGGATTAGAGGCGTGCGCCACCGCACCCAGCTATTTTGCCTATGTAAAATATTTTAAACTTCTTCCTCTAAAGCAAAATAGGATCCCGTGTTTCCAAAATTTAGGCACCAATTTACTTTCCCATTTTTTCCTTCCAACTGATCGAGATAATTTTCATGGTATCAGTAGCCTGTTCTTACTGGTATTTTTTTCTTCGTTCATTAGTTCATCTGTTCATTCATGTATTCAGTAGTTGTAGCATTATAAAGTTCCTAAAGAGGTTCAGCATGATGTGAACAAAATGCAAGAATGGTTTGTGTTTCTCTGAAGGTTGCAATTAATTACCTCTCCTCTGGGATTCTGAAGTTCTTTGTGCATGCTCTGGTATAGATTTTTCATATAGTATTATAGTTAATTACCAAATAGTCTGTTAATCTCCAGCACCAGTTAAAATTTGTGGCACATATTGTACATTTGTATGCTTTGTAAATATGTAATCTAGATAGGGAAACATGACATCTATACATGTAATGCACATAATACTATCAAAATAAATTGTTGGGAACCACAGTGAATTCTATTAACCATAATACTGCAGCACTGCTAAACAGGGAAAATCAAAGTATTCTTCTGTAAGGTTATTTCTGGCATTCAATTTCTCTCATCCATGTTGTCTCCCAAACCCCTCTGAACACTTCCTTTGTTATGCCACCCTTAGAGCACAGCTTTAATACTTTTTCATTAGATAAATCTCATTTTGTAATAGCTTCTCAAGTGTGTATGAATCTTCAAAGAATTATAAACCTTTAAAGGGAGTCACGGGGCATTATTTGCCTCTATGTCTTTCAGAGTCTTATAATCAGAGCATCAGTAACTATGTGATGATTATTTGCCAGATACACAGAGTGGGTGTTTGTCACGAATAAACAAAGTGTCTGTTTATCCTTCTACCCTCATACCCCAATCAACACAGACACCATATATGTGGATTTCTCCCCGCCAGCAAGCAAGAAATTCTGCAGCTGGATGCAGCTGGGGTATCTTATAATTGCATTGAATTCTGATACTCTCTATCTGGAGATATCATCAGATCCCACAGGTTGAGGGCTCAGTCTCAAGATGGCCCACCACCCTTAGGATGATAATCTCAAGCCCCAGGGTGTTTTACTTGTGTTTCTCACCAACCAGCCATAATTGAATCGCTCCTCAGTTTCAATTAGTTTGCTTGCTTGGCTCACAGAACTCAGGGAAACACATTTAGTGGTTTATTATAAAGGATCTTACAAAGGACACAGATGAGGGTAGCCCCCCCACCCCACGCACAGCATAGGGATGGGGTGCAGAGCTTCTCTGCCCTCTGCAGGAGTGTCATCCTCCAGGATCCTGCAAGTTCTTGGCTCCCCAGGAATTCTCTGAACCGTTCTTTTTGGGGTTTTATGGAGACTTTATTGCATGGGCACAATGGAAGTGTTGCCAGGCATGCTAAAATGTGATTGGACAAAAGGTGCCTGCTCCAACACCAATAGATGGAACCGGGTAACCAGCAGGACCTGTCTAAACTCCTCATGGCTTCTCTGTGCAACATTGCTTCCTCTTGGGTGTGGGGTGGGACCACTTAGGAAATGAAGGTCTTATCATTGGAGAACCTCTTTATGGCCAACTCCAAGACAGAAAGTCAGGGGAAGATTATTTGGGAGGAGAAATTCTAGTTCCTTCCTTCCTTCCTTCCTTCCTTCCTTCCTTCCTTCCTTCCTTCCCTTTCCTTCCTTCCTTCCTTCCTCTCTCTCTCTCTCTTTCTTTCTTTCTTTCTTTCCTCTTTTTTTTTTTCAGTACTGGGGGTTGAACCCACGGCCTCACGCTTGCATGCTTTGCAAGTGCTGGACCACTGAGCTGCACCCCCAGCCCATTTTTTTTTTTTTTTTTTTTTTTTACTTTTTGAGACAGGGTCTCGCTAAGTTACGCAGACTGCCTCTGGTCTCGAACTTGCCATCCTCCTGTCTCTGCCTCCCGAGCCTCCGGGATTACAGACGTGCACCACTGAGCCCGGCCTTTCTTTCCTCTTTCTTTCCTCTTTCTTTCTCTCTCTCTCTCTCTTTTTCTTTCCTCTTTTTCTTTTTTCTTTCTTGTACTTGAGGTTGAACCAAGGGCTTCATTCGTCCTTTGCAAGTGCTCTTACCACTCAGCAGCACCCCAGCTCATTTTTTAAAAAATTTTGAGTCAGGGGCTCACTAAGTTACACAGGCTGTCTTTGGTCTAGAACCTGTGATCCTCCTATTTCCACCTCCCAAGTTGCTGGGATTCCAGGAATGAGCCACCATGCCCAGCTGAAATTCTAGTTTCTATGGCCTGCCTTGGGGAGAAAAATGAGCAGGTGAAGGAAGGCAGGATAAGGTCACAATCACACACACACACACACACACACACACACACACACACACACTTTGGTCTTGAGGCCTAAAGTGCCCCTCCATTATTCTAGTCACTTAGGAAATAGTGGGAGTAATGAGCCAGGAACTGTGGATGAAAACCAAATATATACTTGTAGCCGTACCACTGTGGCATCCTATCCGGTCAGATCTCAGATGTTAAGCATGGTGGGGCTTTGTTAGTACTTGGATAAGAGACCACCTGGGAACTCTGGGTGCTGTAGTCTTGGGAGAAGGACCACGCAACCCACTCCCAAAAACCAATCAGCCATTGAAAACTCTATGAATAGCAGAGAAGCATTGACAATAGTGTTTTGCCTGTTGTACATAGGGTCTCTATGAGTCAGACACCGATTTGACAGGACCTAAGAGCAACAACTATATGTGATATATATATAATATACATACATACATACACATATATACATACATATATATGTATGTGTGTTTGTATACACACATGCATATACCCACATTCCCACCAACACTCACCCATATACCCCCACACACCTATGCATATACTATATATACACATACATACATATAACATCACAGTGAACTACTTACATTTCTTTCAGCTAAAATTCTAAAATAAATAGACTTGTGCGTAAAAAATACTGAACTTATTGTAAAAATATTATTTCAAATCCTTGTAACTATAATGTTTTGTAGTATATTATTGCTTTGCCCACATTTTACTGTTGAATATTTTAAAATTGTGAGTCATGTTTGTAATCCTCATTTCATAAGTGATTATGGCAAGGCTAATTAACTTGCCCCTGGTTTCACTAAAAAATAGCAAGGCTAGACTTTAAGTCTCCCCAAACCAAGTCTCTTATTTTCTAATACATGGTCTACTAGATTATATAACTATAAAACATAAACATGATTAAATTCTGCTAAGGTGATAACTGATGTGTCATAAATAGTAATAGAAGCTTTTAAAAAAACAGTTATTTTGAAAAGAGGAAATCTAGAAAAGTGATAAAAATTCTTGGATGAACTTTATGTCAGAGCTTATTTCACAAAAACAGTTACTTTAGAAGGATAAGTTGCTAAAATCTCAGATTTTCTTTTTGAAAATTTATATAGTTTACTGTAGAAAGATAAAAGTCTGCAAAACACAAAAAAGAAACCCACCAAAATATTAAAAAAATAATTCTGAGGAAAGGATGAGGACCATTGACTTACGTGAAGAAAAAAATGAGATTCACAAACTTGTTGTTGTTGTTAGGTGCCATCGAGTCAGTATCTGACTCATAGCGACCGTCATAGGGTTTTCCATGGCTGAGTGCTTTGGGATTGCCTTGGGAGTGGATTGCCAGGCCCTTCTCCCATTTTTGCGGTGCTAGGAATTGAACTTGGGGCCTCAGAGACTGCAGCGCATTCTCTACCCACTGAGCTAAATCCCAGCCCTTCACAAACTTAGGAAGCTTAAAAGGTAGTAAATTGAACTGAAGAAAACTGGTTTTTAAAGGAGTGATTAGTGCTGTGTCACATGAGGAATATAAAAAAGATTGTTACTGATTTATATTTTATACTGTTGTATATTTACTTGTTATTCATTTTTCTTAACTAGTATGTTTATTTTTTCAAGTTCTAAAATACTAAGTATCTTATCTGTGGTATTTATACAATGTACCTAACGGTACATTTCACTGAAGCTTGTGTCAGTGCTGTACTGCCAGTATACGCGAGGTGGCACTGTAACTCCATATTTAGTTTGGAGTCTGGCTTGTAGTTTCATTCCTGCATTTTTTTTTTTTTTTTTTTTTTTTTTTTTTTTTTTTTTTTTTTTTTTTTTTTTTTTTTTTTTTTTTTTTTTTTTTTTTTTTTTTTTTTTTTTTTTTTTTTTTTTTTTTTTTTTTTTTTTTTTTATTTGCAGTACTTGAACTTCTCAGTGCCCCTGGAGGCTGCTAGTTGCTCTAAGGAAAGCAGCTAAAACTGATGTTGGGAGATTAAAAAAAAAAAAAAAAAAAATCAAACCTGAGAATAGACCAACAAAGAGGCTGATGTGCAATGCTAACCAGAATCGTTAAACTGGAAGAAGTGCTTTTCTCCTCTTCATGTCTCTCTGTATTTGTGTCTCTCTGTTGCTACAGAATACAACAAGAAATCAGCAACAAGAGGGTCTGGGAAATACAGTCTGTAGAGTCCCAGCACAGAGCAGAGTGGCAAAGAGTAGGCCTGGAGCTGAGAGGCAGTAAATGAATTAACAGCATAAACATGTCAAGCAAGAATATCAAGTGGTTGGAGTCTTTGTATTATTTAGAAGGAGAGTAAAAACAGTGATTATCTTAAAATTTTTTTAAAGTTAAATAAGCATGTTTTACAAGACAAAGGTGCTCAATTTCACTCTTATTCAATAGTGTTACAAGTCATAGACCTTAGCAATTAGGCAAGAATGAAAGAATGAATGAACAAACACATGGCCACATTGGAAAACAGGAATTCAACTAATCCCTGTTTGTAGAAGCCATGATGTGTGTATAAAAGAATGAAAGATTCCACCAAAACATTGTTAGAATTGATAAACAAATTGAGTAAAGTTGTAGAATACATGGTCAACATATAAAGGTCAATAATGTTTCTGAATACTGATAATGGATTAGGTGAAAAAGAAATCAAGAAAGCAATGCCATTAACAGTAATTACTAAACAAAAATAAATAAAATATATAGGGATACATTTACCTAAGAAGGCAAAAGAACACTACAATGAAAACTATAAAACATTGATGGAAGAAATTGAAGAGGGCACATGAAAAAAAATGGAAAGATATCCCATATACATGGATTGGAAAACCTAAAACTGTTAAAATATCCATGCTACCTAAAGTGACCTACTTATGCAATGCAATCCCTGTCAAGATACTTATGTCCATATTTCACAGAAATAGAAAAAAAAAAACCCTCCTAAATTCTTATAGAACCACAAAATACCCTGGGTAGCCAAAGGAATCCTGAGTAAAAGGAATGAAACAGGAAGCAGCTTCTTTTCACTACCTGCACTGAATACAACTGATCAAATACAATACTGTAAGACATCTGTCATTTACCAAAGTTGCTTCAAATTCTTATCTTCCCTTTAAGGTGCAGACACTCTAAACTCTCCACCTCAATAACAGTTGCCATAATTGTAACCTGCTACACTCCCCAGAGTCTGTACAAAAGACACTCATCTTTAGTTTCAGCACTAGGTGTCTGTGAAGATACTGCAGGGTGGTACTAGAAAAGTTAAATTTAACCTGCTTCCTCTCCATCATTAATAAGATACTTCTTAATATAGGCCATGGATTGTGATCCAGGGATAAGAAAGTTGGAAAACCACAGGTCTACTTATGTTCTGGGGCTGGGATTTAGCTCAGTTGGTAGAGCACTGTGCTGCAGTCTCTGAGGTCCTGAGTTCAATTCCCAGCACCACAAAAATGGGAGAAGGGCCTGGCAATCCACTCCCAAGGCAATCCCAAAACAGTCAGCCACTGAAAACCCTATGAGGGTCGCTATGAGTCAGATACTGACTTGACAGCACCTAACAACAACAACAACAACTTATGTTCTGCCCTATTGATGAATACATATGTTATCTATCTGGAGTATAGAAAACAGTTGTTAGGTGCTATCAAGTTGGGTCCAACCTTGAGCAACCCTATGTATAACAGAATGAAACACTCACCGACACTGTGCCATGCCCAGTACTATGTTAGTGCTTCTCTGTTATTCATAGGGTTTTCAATGGCTGATTGTTTAGGGATTGTTTTGAGAGTGGTTTGCCAGGTCCTTCTCCCATTTTTGCAGTGCTGGAGATCAAACCCAGGGCCTCAGAGAGCACAGAGTGGCACTCTACCAACTGAGCTAGACTCCTGCCCTCCCCATAGAAAACAGTTGTTGTTGTTGTTAGGTACCCTTGAGTCGAGTCTGACTCATAGCCACCCTATGGACAGCAGATCGAAACACTTTCTGATTCTGTGCCAGGCACATGATCTTATTTATGTTTAAGCCCATTGTTGCAGACACTGTGTCAATCCATCCGGTGGAGGGTTTTCCTCTTTTGCGTTGACCTGCCAATCTCTCAAACATAATGTCTTTCTCTAGGGATTGATCTCTCCTGACTACATGTCTGAAATATGTAAGATGCAGTCTGGCCATTCTTGTTTCCAAGGAGCACTCTGGTTACACTTCTTCTAGGACAGATGTTGGTTCTTTTGGCAGTCTATGGTATATTCAATAGATGTCTCCAGCACCACAATTCAAAAGCATCAATTCTTTTCCTGTTTCTCTTGTTCAATGTCCAGCTTTCACAACCATATGATGCCACTGAAAATACCATGGCATGAGTCAGACGCACCTTCGTTTTCAATGTGACATCTTTGCTTTTCAATACTCTAAAGAGATCTTTTGCCATAGCTTTTCCTAGAGCAATGCGTCTTTGGATTTCTTGACTGCTGCTTCTGCGGGTGTTGATTATAGAGCCAAGCAAAGCAAAATCTTGGACAACCTCAATCTTTTCTCCATTTATTGTGAAGTTGCGTACTGACCCAGTCATAAGGACTTTTGTTTTGTTGATGTTTAGTAGAAACCCTTATTGAATGCTATGATCTTTGATCTTTATCAGTAAATGTTTTAAATCCTCTTCACTTTCAGCAAGCAGAGTTCTGTCATCTGCATAATGCAGGTTGTTAATGAGTCTTCATCCAATCTTGATGCCACGTTCTTCCTCATAAAGTCCAGCTTCTTGGATTATTTGCTCAGAGTATAAATTGAAGAGATAGGGTGAAAGTATACAGCCCTGACACACACCTTTCTCAACTTTAAACCACACAGTGTTTCCTTGTTCTATTCGAACAACTGCCTGCTGGTTCACATACAGATTTCTCATGAGTACAGTAAGGTGCTCTGGTATTCCCATTTTCCAAAGTGTTATCCATAATTTATTATGATCCACACAATCAAATGGCTTTGCATAGTCAACAAAACATAGATAGACATCTTTCTGATATTCTGTATTTTCAGCTAATATCCACCTGACATCAGCAATGATGTCCCTGGTTCCCCGCCCTCTTCTGAATTCTGCTTGATTTTCCGGTAATTCCGTGTCTATATACCACTGCAGTTGCTTTTGAATGATCTTTAGTAAAATTTTTCTCATGTGTGATATTGTCCTGTGGCATCCAATCCTGTCAGATAGTGGAAGCTAAGCAGGGTCAGGCTTAGTTAGTACTTGGATGGGAGACTGCCTGTGAACACCAGGTGCTGTAGGCTTGGGAGACGGACCCGGCAACCCACTCCCCAAAATCAATCTGCCATTTAAAACCCTATGAACATCAGAGAAGCATAGAAAACAGTAGCTTTGCTGAATTTGAAAGCTAACATCAGACAGTAGAATTGGATATCAAACAATCAATTATTTGTCTGGACCATGACTACAGCTATTATAATTTCATAGAATTTTAGAGCTAAGAGATACCGTACAGACAATCTGAATCTAATCCATATAGGATTTCCCATATAGGAACTCATGGAGGTTATTTATTTATGTGTTGGCAGTACTGGAGATTGAACCCAGGGCCTCACACATGATAGGCAAATGCTTCACCACTGAGCTGCACCTTCAGACGCTTTATTATGTTTTTATTTTGAGACAGGGTCTTGCTAAGTTGTGCAGGCTGCCTCTGGTCTGGAACCTGCAATTCTCCTGCCTCAGCTTCCTGAGTCACTAGGATTATAGGCATGCACCATAGCTTATTGCTCAAGGAAGTTGTTCTGATTAAGCTATTCTTTCATGCTTTTTCATGTTATTCAATTCTGTGACCTTTGTTCATAAGCAGAAGTGCATTCTTATGAGTTCCTAAGTGGTTGGAGGTGAAGATAAAGTTATCTTGCATGGTTCTCCAACATTACAGATCATGAGATCAGAAAAATGTTTAACATTTTGTCCAAATTCAAAAGATAAGAGTCCAGAGTCAGGGCCTGGCTCCAGGTTTCCTCTTAGGTGGTATTCTAAGACACTTTCTATTATACTTGGATGAGGCCAAAATTCTTAAATGATTAAAAATAATAATTGTTAGTAATCTAGATTCCTTCATTGTATTTCTTTTCTCTTTATTTTTTTCTTTTTATTCACTCCCTCCCTCCCTCCTTCCTTCTTTCTTTCTTCTCTTTCTCTCTTTCTTTTTCTGGTGTTTTGGGTCTCACTGTATAGCCCACTCACTATGTAGATCAAGCTGGCTTTGAACTTGTGTCTCTCTTCCTGTGTCAGTTTTCCAAATGCTGTCATTACCACTCCCATCTCATTGTATTTCTTTAAAAGTAACATGAAATCTTTGCAGTTAAAGAGCTAAGGGACACATATTTTGAAAAGAAAAACAAAATAATGAAATAGTATTGGAATTTCCAATTCAAATTTGACATAATAGAATTTTCATTTAATTTCTCTAATTAAAACTTTTTTTCTCTCAGTAATAATTTAGGTTCTTGACACTGATGCTATTTCTTATTTGAGTTATTTTCATGCATAAATGTATGTGTGTATTTGTATGTATTCAAATTAGTTTCGATTGATAATACTAATATTAGGGACAGTTGCTAAATTAAGTTTAAAGTTTCCTTGCAGTTCTCTTTGTAATTAGAACTCACTTACAATGTACACTCAGAATACTTTCGAATAAATCCACTCTCTGTGTAGTAATGTCATTAATTTGGTAGATTGATAAGATCATTTGTTTCCATTTGTTCTCAGTTCCAGCGCAAATGTAGTCTCTAGGACAGCTGCATCAGCATCACCTGAGAACTGGTTAGAAGGATTCTCAGGTTCCATTGCAGATCACCTATATTAGAAACTTTGAGAGTCAGGCTCTGAAAATGATTTGTTATGTACTCTGAAGTTTGAGAACCACTGATCTAGCAATCCATTTTTATTAGCTTTTCTTTTTGCAAGTATAACAAATTCCTGTGTCTATTAATAGTCTCCTATTTTTTAATCCAGATGTTATCATACTATTGCATATTGTTTTATATTTTGCCATTGGAAAGACAGGCATTCTTTAAGTCACTTTGTATTTTTATCAGAATATTTTTGGGGCAGATTCCTAGAAATGAGATAGTTAAATGAGATCATGAATACTAGCCCCTCCCTCAGACACTATTGAATTCCTTTGCTGAGGGGTTGTACCTTTTTAGCATGCTCATTGGCTGTTTCCTACAACCTTGACAATGGAATACATTGTCAAAATTGGTTGTTTGGCAATCTGATAGATGAGAAATTGTAGTTGCTTATAGTTTTTGTTTGCTTTTCTCTAAAGAGTGAGCTTGAGCATCTTTCATACATTTAGGTGTCCTTTTCATTTCTTTTTCTGTGAAATGTCTATTCATAGCTTTTGCCACATCCTATCAGGTTGTTAGTTTGGGTTTTCTCAATTTCTAAGAAATCTAGATATATTAAGCATATTAGTCATTTAAGTGCAAATATCTTTTCTCAGCTTATCATTTGTCTTTTGACTTCATTTATGCTGTTTTGCATCATGACAATATTTTAAGAAAAATTTACATAATTAGACTTATCAATCTGATGCCACAACTTTCAGATTTTGAGTTGTTGTAAGGTTTTCCTCAGCCCAGGTTATAAGGCTGCTATGGTCTGGATGTCTACTCCAAAATTCATATGCTGAAACTGAATGGCCAATGTAGTAGTATTGGGAGGTATTTTAGAAGGTGATATGGTGGAAACCTCATGGATGGGATTAGGGCTCTTATGAAAGGGCTTAAGGGAATGCATCTCCTCTCTTCTGTCACCTGAAGACACAGGGTCTACTTTTTTTACTGTTTTAGTTTTCTTCTTTCCATTATGTGAAGACATAGTGTTCCAGGTGCCATTTTGGAAGCAGGGAAAGGCAGCCTTTACCAGACTCTGAATCTGTTAGAAGCCTTGATCTTAGACTTCCCAGCCTCTATAATAGTAAGAAACACATTCTGTTTTTTTTTTTTTTTTTTTTTTTTTGCGGTACTGGGGATTGAACCCAGGCCCTCGCGCTTGCATGTTCTGCAAATGCTGGACCACTGAGCTGCACCCCCAGCCCATTTTTTTACTTTTTGAGACAGGGTCTTGGTAAATTACTCAGACTGCTTCTGGTCTCGAACTTGCGATCCTCCTGCCTCCACCTCCCAAGCCACTGGGATTACAGGCATGCGCCACTGCGTCTGGACCAGTTCTTTATGAATTACTCAGTCTCAGGTATTTTATTAAAACAGTAGAAATGGAGTAAGGCAAAGGCAGTTTTCCCATGCTTTCTTTTAGAATATCTTTAATTTTTACATTTAAAATTTGATTTATTTGAAATTTATCCTAGTATAAAGTACTGTTTTAACTTTTTTCCAAATTTGTCTAGTTATTCTGAAATAATTTACTTATTTTTGCTTCTATAGATATATTGCTTTTCTTTTTATTAAAAATTCCTTTTATAATACAGAAAATATATAACAAAAATGTCATTTAGAATCAAGTTATCATATCTTGCCATCTTTCTCTGTATCTTTTGTATTTTTTGAAATAAAGAAGCAAAGAGAAGAAATAAATAAATAATAGCTCATTTTTATCTTTTTGATATTCTGCTTCTTACTGTATGTCTCCACTATGAATTTTCTTTCCTTTTAATAGTACTGGGGGTTGAACGTAGGGTCTCATGGATGCTAAGTAAGCATTCCACTACTGAGTTGTACCCCCATCCTCTTTTTTATTTTGAAGGAGTCTCACTACATTGTGCAGGCTACCTCTGGCCTCAAACCTACAATTTTCTTGCCTTAGCCTCCTGAGTCCCTGGCATTATAGATATGTGTCACAGTGCCTGGATCACAATGAATTTTCAAATCATTTTTTAAATTTGTTGTTGTTGTTAGATGCCATCGAGTCAGTATCCGACACATAGCCACCCTACATACAACAGGCGAAACACTATTGTCAGTGCTTCTCTGCTACTCATAGGGTTTTCAATGGCTGATTGCTTTTTGGGAATGCGTTGCCAGGTCCTTCTCCAAGTCTACAGCACCTGGTGTTCCCTGGTGGCCTCCCATCCAAGTACTAACCAGGCCTGACCCTGCTTAGCTTCTGAGATCTGACAGGATCAGACTCCACAGTGGTACAGCTGCAGGCTTTTGAAATTTAGGTTTTCAGTAATTACTGCATATAGACATATCAATAAACTATGTAGTACTGAGGCAGGCTAGAACAGCAAAAAGATTAAGGGGGCATGGAGAGGAGCTCTCAGCCTATGAACCAATTTAAATCTCACTGGCTGAAAATTAAGGACTTCAGTACAACTACCAAGAAAACTGCTGTGAGGCTTGCTTGCACAGAGACATTATTTTGAAAGATATTTAAATGTAAATGTTAAAATAACAACGACAAATTCTTAGTGTCAAAATGTACATGACCTCTGAGTTACTCTGAATCTCACAAACAGGATTATGGGCCATGTTTACAGTCAACATATGCCTAGACAACTCCCTTGTGACTCTTCTTAATCTATAAACCTATACAGTGCACTTCCTGGACCACCCTATAATCTCATTTTATCTTACTGGCACCTTTCTAAACCTTAACAATATGCCTTGTAAAGCCATAAAGTCTCTCTCTCTCTCTCTCTCTCTCTCTCTCTCTCTATATATATATATATATATATATATATATATATATATATCCATAGTGAAGATACCTAAGAGGGCTTCTCTCTCCCTTGAGAAGCCCAGTGGTCTATATCTTGGATGTGTACTATGTAACTCACTAACTTTGTTTTCACTCTCTGACTCATGCTGAAAATCATTTCTGTGATGGAGCCAATGACTCAGCTTAACCTGAGTGGAGGTCCTGACAAAAACATCTCCTCAGGCTAAGTGGCAACACTGAGCTGCATCTCTTTCTCTCTCTCATTGCTGTGCTAACCTAATTTATTATAGTTCACCTTTTTCCTTTGCAATTTGAGAAGGCCTCTATCAACTACTAGATTTCCACATATACATGAGTCTATTTTGTACTTTCTTTTCTGTGTTATTTGCCTACCTATATCATATATTTTAATTATGTTGTTGTTGTTGTTAGGTGCCGTCAAGTCCTGCCCGACTCATAGCAACCCTTATAGGGTTTTCAATGGCAGATTGTTTTC
>VMDO01010679.1:0-12362 GCA_007922755.1 Pedetes capensis | reverse complement strand
TAGGTGAAGTACAACTAAGAAAACATTGGTTAGATACAAGCAAGAACTTCCTAATAATTGATCAGAGTGCCTAAAAGGGAGCTCTTCTCCTAGTGGAGGTGAATTCTCTAACATTAGAAGAGGTAAGCCTGTATGTCTGGGTTGGCTATTTGAGATTCTAGACCACCCCTGTGTTGGTTGCAGAAGGACACTATTTTCATAGATTCTGCTACTCTGCTCTAATGAAATGAGAATAGGAACCTTGTCATCTTTTTTTTTTTTTTTTTTAAATCTCTTTCTAGCATGAAAGAAAGGGCTGGTAAAAATGAAATCGATATACTGATTGTGCACCTTAAAAACCTCTTGCCTCTCTAAAAAATCATATGAGAGAGTTTGATTCTAGCTGATTATGTTCCAATAGATTTGATATTCTGAGTTCCAGTCCAGCAGTCCTTCGTTTTTACAAAATGAGCGGCTGGTAGGTATAGGTTATATGGAATGGGACTAAACCCTTATTTATTTATTTATTTATAAAGACACTAAGATTCCTCAACAAGTATTAAAATGCTAAATGACAAGTGCTTGAAATTTCCTGTGTGAGTCACTGGATCTCAAGAACAAATCAGTTCATTCAATACTCAAAGCCCTGAGGTAAAACCAACATGAAAGAAAACATTTGCCTTTTGACTACTGGAGGGGAGGATGCTCTCCTTAACTGCTCTGGAGGGTTCATCAGCAGCATTTGCCTACCTCCACCTGACAGAGCTCCCTTTGGAATTCAGGAAAACTTTTGGCCAGATCTAAGGGGGAGGTTAAAATGACAGTTGTAATGAGGTTGAACTCAATGCAGAAAGGGCAAGTCCTACCCTGCCTTGGAGGGTGTACTGAAATCCACAAGAGCAAACTTGGGGACATAAGCAATCAAGAATATTTAAAATGCTAATGAGCTTTGTGTTTTAAAAAACTGTTTTGGAATAGAGTTGCCAGTAGTTTGGTTTATCTAGTCTAACATGCATATTCAAAAAGAAATTTTGGAGGACAGCCTCCAGTTGAAAGGTGGTGGCCTTGGAGTCAGATGGCCTTGGTTCAAACCCCAGCCCTGGCTCTTACTAGTTGTGTCAACTTAGGCAAGGTACTAAGGGTTTAAGGCTCTTCTGAAAAATAGTGATAATAAGAGTACTTTAGAGAATTGTTATGTGAGTTAAATAAGATAATCCATGTCATGTTAGCACAGGATTTGCTCATAATATTGTGTAATAAACATCATTAAAAGCCTTCCAAGCAGGGCATGGTGGTGCATGCCTGAAATCCCACCACTGAGAAGGCTAAGGCCGGAAGATTTCAAGTTCAAGGCCAGCCTGGGCTACATAATGAGACCCTATTTCAAAAGTCAAAACAAAAACAAAACCAATGCAGTAGGAAGTAGTACTGAATGTTTTTATTCTTGGCTGGGCTAGGGCCAGGGTACACTGTCCTGCTCCTCCACATTCCTATTGTATCTAACTCCTGTTCCTTTATATTTGATCCTTCTCTTCCTTCATTTGGCTCTAAGAGTTCAGGGTTTTGCCTGAAGCTTGAGGTAAGGTAACGCAAGAAGAGAAACTTACTGCCATTTATTAAATTCTACCAAACAAATCTTTAGAAGAATGGTGGATTTTTTTCTAGATTGTAATCTTTATTGTGCCTACAGCCATACCACAGTGGTGTCTGATCCCGTCAGATCTCGAAGCTAAGCAGGATTGGGTCTGGTTCCTACTTGGATGGGCGACCGCCTGGGAACACCAGGTGCTGTAGGGTTGGGAGAAGGACCCAGCAACCCATTCCCCCAAAACAATCAGCCACTGAAAACCCTATGAATAACAGAGAAGCACTAACAATAGTGTTTCGCCTAAGGGCACCTGACAACAACAACAACAATCCTTGTTACAGAAAATTTGTGTAGAATCTTATAGACATTTGTGGGCTATCATGGTGTGTGTTGGGTAGGTGGTGGTGGGGATGATGGCTGCAGTGATGCAGATTGAAATTTGTGACCTCTGGGTGCAGCACCTTGACTGTCACTGCACCTTGGTTTTGGAAGGAGTTCCAGAGTCTTTTGAGTTCCCAGAGATGAAACTCATTATACACATTTGTCATTATCCTGGCCCTTTAGTGATCCCTAAACAATAAATGCATGAGCAGCTCTTGAATGAGTTTCTAATTGAAGTAAGTTTGAGTGGGGGCCTTTCCATTTGCTTCTAGCCTATTCCATGTTCCTTGCTTTATCAGTTTTATTTTGCATTTGAAAACATGATAATATCTATTAAGGTTGCAGCTGTCTGGTGGTACAGGGTATTTAATGCCAGGTCATGCAGTCTGAATCCAGCCTAAAGTCTGCTTGTCAAGCCATTAACTCTGTTCTTGTGGCATCTGCCTGGAGAAAGAAAGCATATTTTTCTAATTCTCACTAAAGTCCTGGTTGGGGTAGTAGATCCTTCCCTCTGTTTAGCCAGCTTATGTCACTCTCTCTGAGAGTAATACTGAAGCACTCACAAGATATTGGAATACACTGCCTAGTTGAGCTCAAGCGTATACTGCATGAAGCTGCAAATCCATGCATTTGCTTCAAACTTGTACCTTGCCTCTCCTTTTCCTTATCTTTGAAGGAAAGTATTTTTAGTCCTCGATGCTACAACCACTGTGATTCAAAACCTTTCAGTCACTTCCTTTGGAATGCTGATGAGTCAAAAACAGAATTAAACAAAACTAGAAAATATTTTACATCTGGGGTTTAGCTCAGTTGGTAGAGCGCTACTCCACACTTTCTGAGAACTGGGTTCAATCCCCAGCACCACAAAAACAGGAGAAGGACATGGCAATCCACTCCCAAAGCAATTCTGAAAACAATCAGCCATTGAAAACCCTATGAGGGTCTCTATGAATTGGACTCAACTGGATAGCATTTAACAACAAGAAAATATTTTAAAGGTAGCATTTAATGAGTACATATTTAACAAAGCTGTCACTCTTTAATGCGGGGAAAGCATACAAAAATAAATGGTCTATAATAAAAAATTTCCATACCAGTAGTAAATAAGTTTGGTTTAACTTTTTTATGTAGAACAGTTTGGATCTATTATAAGGAAGAGTTCACCCAAAGTACCTATTTCCACCTGTTCTAAACTCATTCTCTGCACTGGAGAGATAAATAAACTGGAGGAGTTAGCTGTGTTAAGATGGTCAAATGGGCTTCATGATTTTGGGTAGAGGTGGGTATTGGGAGAGAAGGAAGAAGAATGTGGTTGATCTTCTTTGGTCAGTTGGTGGGGCTTGGCGCCCTTGTGTTTGGGGCAAAAGGTCAGACTTGGCAATGCATCTGTTATGCCAAAACCACCAGGGCTCTCTCTAACTTCAGGCTTGATGGACCGCTTTTATAAAGCACTCAGGTAGAGCATTTTCAGTAGGTTATAAAATGTTTTACCTAGATGTAGCATTTTTTATTTTTAGTGATGGATATGATTCTCACTGAAAAGGAAGTGTAGTTAATGGCAAAGGCTTCTTTAGGCCAGTGTGGACGGTACAATTCTCTAGCCATACCTGGCATACTTGGCTGTGTTGCATAACATGGAATAGTGACATTTTGTTGCTTTTTTTCACTGATGCTCCTGAGTCAGTGCCACATACCATGGCTCTACTCAAAGTCTTCCAGCTTTCTGGATCCTTGTTTGGGTTGATCAAAGGTAAATTATAGGAGCATATCCCCTATGTATCCTTGTAGCTATTTATAAGAAAATACAAATTGAAATAAAACTCAAAGTCTATAATGGTATGATGGTATGATGAAACACTCTCATCCAGTGCTAATGGTATTATTGATAAGGTCACTTGTAATCCTAATTCTTGGCAAGTATTTTGAGGAAATAATTGAAAATATGGAAATATATGATTATACAAAAATATTTTCTGAAATGTTATTTATTTTAGTAAAAATGGACATATTCTACATGTTCAATTAGGGCAGTAGTTAAATAAATGCCCATTGATATAATATTATGCAGCCATTAAATAAATATATATGCCATGTAAGATAATAAATCATTCAATAAATTAAATGAAAAAGAAGTGAAATAGAATATACTATATAGATAGGACTATTTTCAAAAGCCTTTATGGAAAAATATTCTGGATTGTGGGTTATGTTTTAATATAGTTTAATCAATTTCTAGAATGCCATGTATGATATGTGATAGTAAAAGTAAAAAAAAAATAAAAAATAAGTGGCCTTTGTAGATTAGGCAGAAAAATGTGAAATCCAGTTCTATTTAGTTATTTTAGTGACATGTCAGAAGATTGTTCATAAGCCTCCTTTTGCATCCATGCTTGAGCTAGGAAGGTTCACCTTACTGAAGGTCACCTTAGAAAGGGAACTATTAGCACAGAGAGACAAGGAGACCCATCTACATTCCAGGAAGGATTTGAGAACCAAGTGTCATATAACAACTACCCTTCACATCTCTCTTCCTTGTCACTTTCCATAATTCTCTCTCATCTATGTATTGATCAAATTTACATTTTCAGGTAGTTCACTTAGTTTTACTGCTTAAAATTATAACAGACTACAGATTATTGAAGCAACATCTTTTTTTTTTTTGTACTGTAGGGTTGAACCCATGGCCTCATGCATACCTTTGTAAATGCTCTGCCACTGAGCTGCCCCCAACCCCACTTTTTCTTTTTTATTTTGAGACAGGGTCTCACTAAGCTATGCAAGCTACCTCTGGCTCCAACTTGCAATCCACTTGCCTCTGCATCCTGAGTCCCTGGGATTACAGGAGTGTGCCAGGATGCTTGGCTCTCAAAGCAACACCTTTATTCTAGAAACTAATTTCATAAATGACTACTAGGAAACATTTGGAATATGTAATTTACAAAGGATACAACGTACCTAAGTAATACCAAATCTAACACAGTGGAACTTTATAATTTATTTAGCTTGCTAGCTAAAATTGTGGGTTACTTGAACATTTTTGTACAGGGCTTTTTATCAACCCTTCTTTGTTAAATTGCACATTGAAAAAACCCAAATGGATATCCTTCCAATTTTACTTAGTCTTTCCTATACCTACTCCTTGTAAAGGAAAGATCTTTTTTTTTTTTTTTTTTTTTTTGGTATTGGGCGTTGAACCCAGGGCCTTGCACTTGCATGCTCTGTAAGTGCTGGACCACTGAGCTGCACACTCAGCCCATTTTTTTTTCTTTTTTTTTTTTGAGACAGGGTCTCGCAGACTGCCTCTGGTCTCCAACTTGTGATCCTCCTGTCTCCGCCTCCTGAGATGCTAGGATTATAGGCGTGTGCCACCGTGCCTGGTTTAGAGGAGAGATCTTATGACAACTGTATAGATTTGCTTATGTCCAAGGCATGGATACTTCCAACCAATTGTTATATTTTTTCTTGTGTTATAAAATAGCTCCCCACAGTAGAAAATCCATTTTGGTAAAAACAAAATCAAGGGATAAACTTATTAACGCAGGGCGGGTGGAGAGGTGGGTGTAGCTCAGTGGTAGAGAGCTTTCCTAGCATGGGCAAGACTTTGGGTTTGATCCCAAGCACTCACCAAAAACAAAACAAAACAAAACAAAAAAGCAAAAAGACCCTCACAATCACTATGGTGATACTTACAATCACCATGACTTCCAAACAAACAAACAAACAAGCAAACAAAAATGACATTCCTTTTAGTCCATCTGGGCCTCTTCTTCAGATGTACCTAGCAAAGCCTTCATCAGTGGTCACCAAGTGCAGTTTTCTCTTTCACTTAACTTGGCCTTTGAATCAGAGAAGGAAGTTGCATGCACTCTTCCTGAATTTTGCAAGACATTATATCATACATGTTGCCCACAATTAAGAAACTTCTCCGTGTGAAACCACAAAGTTAATCTCGATTCACAGCCCCATGGCCTCTGGGAAAAGCAGCAGCAGGGACTTGCACTGATTCATCACTAACCTGAGAGAAAATGGTGATCCTTTCCAAACTGTCAGCTTCTCAAAGTGGGCCAACATTTCCAATGATACTGATAAACTTTAGGCCATGGTGAGAGAAAAAGCTTTCTTAACTGTGTCCATTATTCTTCTCTAAATATACAATATTCAGAATATTCCGAAGTCCTGGTAAATTCAGTGTTGCCTTAGATATCTGATTTTCCATTCAGTGGTGTTTTTGAGGATGTAGAATTTCTTTCCCAGCCCTGGCGGATCCGTGTCAGGGTCCTGTCTATGCACGGCATGATGAGAATAAACTTGATTACCAGCACGGTGCAGGGAATGATGAGGGCTAAAATGTAAGCTGAAGGAAGATACCACCTTAGAATCGAAGGGCTCAGGAATCTCTTCCCGCCATACACCAGGGTGTGGGCTGTGCACAAGATCAGGGTCAAATAACCCAGTTTGGACTATAAGCAAGAAACAAAAAACATGTACATGATCATTACTTACATCTTAAAGTGAAACCTTCCAAGCCAAAGAAGTGTATTTGTCAACAATCACAAACACTTGAAACCTATATTTCTCTGCTAAGTGCAGGAAAAAAAGCATTAACCCTCCTTCAGAATGGTAAATATTTCATTTTTAAAAAAGTCTGTTGCTTACAAAAAACATAGTCATTAGGTGCCTTCAAATTGGTGTCCAACTCATTGACCCGAGGTACAGCAGATGAAACAATACTGTCAGTGCATCTCTGCTGTTCATAGCTTTACCTTGACCTAGCTAGATAGAAAAGTTTCCCAGGAGTGAACTCTTCTGAATTAGAATGAAAGATGTACCTTGCTCTGGTCCCCAGTGGGAACTCTGTTATTTATCATCTTATCTAGAGGTCAAAGATGAACATGACCTCAAGGAGCTTTGCATTACTATATGTTACTGACCAAAAGCAGAGTTTTTGCAATAAAGAGTAATTAGCAAATTTCACTTTGTTTTCAGGGGGCCTAAATTCTAAAGCTCAGTGTTTATTTCTGTCTTAATGACTTGAATGGAGGGGTTAGTCATCATTGGAAAATTTTTGGCTGCATTTGGTCCCTGGGAGAAATTGCAGGACTTGATATTCAAACCTCATTTCAATTTCTAATGGTCAATTATATCATACTGGCTCAAAATGCATGCCTCAGAATCATTTGGAGGACTTGTTAAAACAAATTCCTGGGCTGCACCTCCAGAGCTTGGATTCAGCAGGTCTGGGTGTAGCCTGGGGCTTTGTGTATCTAACAAGTTCCCAGGTGATGCTGCTGCTGGCTGGGGTGCCACACTTTGAAGACCACTGGTCTCCAGGGATAGTGACTAACTACCTTGAATGAGGTGTCTGGTGGTTGATATATAAGGAAAAAGCAAGCAAACAAACAAACAAATTTCCCTCATTACAGATCAGGAATAAGTCTAAGGTGATGATATCTATCAAATCTGACTTTGAAGGTTTTAAGTTTTATTGCCACACCTGCCTTTTCTCATCAACATGCCCATATTGTAGGAAGGTGAGATTTTTTTGTCTTTGGCTTTCTTTTCACCTTCTACCTAGTACATCTCCTCACACAGAATTTCATAGTTCTTGGTGCTTTTACCTCTTTGGTCTTATGTGTGGCTCTGGGAGCAGTCAGGAATCTTGGCAAGGAAATGAAACCATTATGGGAATTTGCCTGTGTGTACTTGAGTTATATTTTCTGTTGTGAATTTTAAAATGTAGGCATGATATCAGAGAAAAGTGAGAATATCTATAAAGCCATGTTCATTTTGCAATATAAAGAAGTTTAAATATTGATGGCATGTACCTGTACAAATCGGAACTCTCTCCAGTTGACTGAGTTGCTAACTGATGGCAAAGAAGTGATTCCCAAGAGTACAAATAGGAAAAATCCGAGGATTCCCAATGATACATATGTATCACTGAGCCAGGCTGAAGAGGTACTAAATGGGTCCTCTTTCTTGTCCAGGACCTAAGAAAAATTATAAGAAACTTTAAAAAATTATATAGATTCCTACAAACTGCTTTAAAAGGGACTGAAACATACTTCTGCATGGGTTATTTGCTCAAAGCAAATTACATGCCATTTCTTATTAATCACTAAAAATAACTGTAGGAAAAATAGATTTAGAGATAGTTTTGGTTGTAAATGCCAGGCACAGTGGCTCACATGTGTAATACCAGTGACCTGGGAGGCTGAGACAGTAGGATCACAACTTTGAGGCCAGAGGTAGCCTGCTCAAGTTAGCAAGACCCTCTCAAAATATAAAGCTGAAAAAGGGCCAGGGGTAATTCAGTGATAGGGCACTTGCAAAGTATGTTCAGCCCCTTAGTACTGCCAAAAACCCCAAACCAAACCAAACAAACAAAAACTCCAAAAAAACAATAATTGGTGCTGTTGGGATTTAATTATAATTCTTGACTCTAGGATCTATATAGGAAGTTTTACCTTGTAACCCCTCAAAGTAAATATTTACTTAGACCTTCTTTGCAATATGGCTTTTTGTTCTCCAAGCAAAACTGATGCTCTCAAATGATTGCATCAGAATTCTGTTCTTCTGTTTTATATGCTGTTTATTTTGTTGCTTTGTCTTGTTTTTGAGAGAGAGTCTCACTACGTAGCCCAGACTGGCTTGGATGCCACTATGTAGCTCAGGCTGGCCTTGAACTTACTATCCTCTTGCCTCAGCTTCCTGAGTCCTGGGAATACATACATGCACCATGGCATCCAGTTTATATGATGATTACTCACGTGCATAAAGTTTGAGATTTTCACATCAATTATATTACAATATAGCATCCCCTGTGTAACATTACAGGTCAAGAGGAATCAAGCTTTTGCAGTGTGACTCTTACTCAAGCAAGTTCTTTGTGTTTGTTAGAGAAATGTACAGAAACCCAAAGAAGTATCATCAAGTTATTGACTATAATCTTTGAGACTATAGTAGTATATCAAAACTATTTATTTCCAAACTAGAACTGACTTATGGCACTTCCTCTGTGAATGCTTTTAAGGCTTCTTCAACTGATTCTGTACCTTTTGAGTATGTATAAAATAGTCTTAGATATTTGCTCAGTATTGTTTAGTACTGTAGTTACTGAGGGCAACTCCTCACCAGTCAAACAGTAAGGGACTTATAAATTCACTTTTGTGAATTTGTTTATATTGCTGTGACACATATTTGAGTAGCCTCCTTACTCGGAAGACAATTGGCTTTGACTCCAAAAAGAAGTGTTGTTGTTATTGTTGTTAGGTGCTGTCAAGTCGTGTCTGACTCATAGTGACCCTCATAGGGTTTTCAGTGGCTGACTGTTTTAGGATTGCCTCCGGAGTGGATTGCCATGTTCTTCTCCCATCAAAAGGAAGTAGTATGCATAAAAATAGCAACTTGAAAACACACGGGTTTGCATTTATTGACTCCCACCCAAAAGAATTCAAGCATGTGTCCTTAAGTTTCATGAGCCCCAAATCTGCCAGTTTGTCAGTGTCCCAGGAAGACTTGGGATTACAGATCTAGATCCAACTGAGCCTGGGGATCTAAATTTATTCTTAATAGTTGGATGAGATCTCAACTGAATTCATTAAAAAACCCAGAGATAATGTTTCTAATTTTTGTTACTTTTAAAAATAATGATGCTTAGAAGAGCAATTTTCCATCGTGGTGAAATGGAATATGATATAGCAAGACTCCTCTTTGATTTAAGGAGTAGGGGAATACAAATGATGAGTAGAGATTTACCTGGGTAACAGTTATGTTTCTCAACCTCCATCGTACATAATAACGAATAGGAATCACAAGTGTGTAGATGACGTGAAGGAAGGCAAATCCGAGAGCCACCAAGCCAAGCTGCTTTCTGCAAAGCATCCAATGGTCAAGCCAGTCTGGGAATCGGCGGTATTTTGTGCCTCTGTACAGCTGCAAAATGGCAGCAATAATGCCAGGGAGGTAAACCAAAGCAAGAAGTATAAGTGCTGTTATTGGAAAGACACGATTTGGAATGGAAATAGCCAGGCGAAATGTACTATCTTCTTTTTTATAAACGTAAGGGTAGATTATTTCTCTTATAACGCAGTAGAAAAAGAAGAAGATACAGAGCACAGCAGACAAATAGAAGGGCAATCTCCACATTGGAAAGAGTTGCAGGGGGTAATTTTCAATTTCATTTGCTGCCATGAGAGATCCTCGATCCAATGGAGTAAGTCCAAGGGTATGAACGATATCCATCACTCTTTGCTTCGCTTTGCTGTCATTTCCACAGATGAACACCTGGGTTAAAAATAATTCATTCTGTTTTACTTTTTCTTTATTTAATAGTTATTTTGAAAGTCTCTATAAGGTCCATCTAGAACGAGGATATATAACAGTGAACTGTTTTTCAAACAAAGATGTAGAATTAACATATCTAACAAGATGATGCCTGCAGCGGTAGCACTGTGTTGTCCAATCCCATTCGATCTCCGAAGCTAGGCAGGGTTGGGCCTCCTTAGTACTTGGATGGGAGACGGCTTGGGAATACCAGGTGCTGTAGGCGTGGGAGAGGGACCTGGAAACCCACTCCCAAAAAACAATCTGCCATTGAAAACCTTATGAATAGCAGAGAAGCAGTAACAATACTGTTTCACCTGTTGTATGTAGGGTCACTATGAGTTGGATACTGAGTCGATGGCACCTAACCTAGCAACAACAACAACAACAAACAAGATGATGTTTTAAATTTGCAGGAAGTTTATATCATATTGGTATAAGATGTGGTTCTCTACAGTGTGAGTAGTTGACCTTCTTATCTATTTGTGGATACCATATCACTTATGATTGTTTCTAATCTAAGTACATAAATGAAACCGGCCATACAATGCAATGGGAGTGGAAAAGGATAGCCAACAAGCTGCATTAGTTTCTCATACTGATAAAAGGACTCCAGATTCTGACACTATTGGGTTCCATCAAAGTAAAAGCAGAAGGTCTAGATAGTGGGAAATTAATCACAACAATTGACAACCCCCTATGGTCAAACCTAAGAAAATTATTCTTGGTACATATTAGAAAGGTGAAATATTTTATCGGGCATTTTATTTTGGAATTGTATTTTGGGATCTTTGAGGTAAGTGTACATTAAATGATTCACATTTTATAGATGAGGGCACACCTATAATCCCAGGGACTTGGGAGGCAGAGGAAGGAGGATCATGAGTTTGAGGCCAGAGGCAGCCAGTGTAGTTTAGCAAGACCCTGCCTCAAAAAAAAAAAAAAAAATGGCTTAGGGGTGCAGCCCAGCAACAGACCACTTGCAAAGTATGTTCGTGGTCCTGGTTTCAACTCCCATGTATTGCAAAACAAACAAACAAACAAACAAACAAACAAACAAAAAACAAAAAACAAAAAATGGGCTGGGGATGGATACCAGTGGTAGAATGCTTGCAAAGTATGTGTTAGGCTCTGGGTTCAAATCCCAAGTTCTGTGAAAACAAAAAACAAAAAACAAAAAACACTGCAAATTCATTTAATCTTACCTGCCGACTTGCATCCAGTGCTCCTGACTGGAGAGCCCAGGCTGAGATGGTGTTAAATGCTTTTATCACATGGGCTCCTGGCACCAACTGAGCAAGGTACTCTGCATTAGATTCTGGATATTGATTGATTTTGAGATTATTGCTGACATCCACCAATATTTTCCCATTAAGAACCTCAATTAGTTCTGTGAGAAAATCATAATGCTCTCTGTGGACTGCTATGATAATGATGTCAGACTTCTGGGCTGCTTTTGAATAGCTCAAGACTTCTGCACCATTGGGTAGCTGGTAGGACATCCGGGGGTTTCGACTCCCAAAAACAACAGAATAACCACACTGAAGCATTTTAAGTCCCAGTGATCTTCCAAAATCCCCTGTTCCAAAAATACAGACAGTCTCCTGCTTTTCTGAAGAGTTCATAGTAAGAGGAAGTACATCTGTACAAGTTTTCTCCATTACTGAAACAATAACATAAAAACCCAACAAAATGTAAGTGCTCTGAGAATGGAAAAATTAATAAAACATATCCAAGAACTAGTGTAATTAACTGATGTTCTAACAATTTAATTAGCTCAAGTGTATTCCTTCCAAAATTAGACAAGAGTAAAAATTGTCATATATGTTTTTTATTAAAAAAATCATTGAATAACTTCTTCTGTTGGATAAATAGGTGCAGTGAAAACCAAGACACCAGTAGACGTTTTAAACCTATATTGCAATGTTATGTTTATTGAATACTTGGTTCCAAAAGTCCTCCTAGAAAAATTTGACAAAGAATATTCTAATGAAAAAATTATTATCCAATTCACTTATGTTTAGTGATAGAAAAATCATAAATATGACATTAGCAAACAGAATCCAGTAGCTTTTAAAGAGAAAGTGTA
>VMDO01010678.1:0-70543 GCA_007922755.1 Pedetes capensis | reverse complement strand
AAAAAAAAAACATTAACTTCAAACTGTCACTAACTTTTAAATAGTTGTCTAGCTGTGTCTAACAGTGATTTGATCTGGTCTTATAGAAAAGACAAACTAGACGGCCACGGTGGCGCATGCCTGTAATCCCAGCGGCTTGGGAGGAAGAAGCAGGAGGGTCGCAAGTTCGAGACCAGAGGCAGTCTGTGTAACTTGGTGAGACCCTGTCTCAAAAAAAAAGTAAAAAAAAAAAAAAATGGGCTCGGGGTGCAGCTCAGTGGTCCAGCAGTTGCAGAGCATGCAAGCGCGATGCCCTAGGTTCAACCCCCAGTACTGCAAAAAAAAAAAAAAAAAGAAAGAAAGAAATGACAAACTCAAGTGTGAGGTAGGGGCAATATTCTCACTGTTTGGTTTTTGTGTCTTCCTTGGTTTTCAGATCCCTGTTTAGGTGTTGTGCTTGCCATTTGTGTGTGTATGTGTGTGTGTGTGTGTATGTGTGTCTGATTGCCTGTGTACTGCTGTGGATCCAACCCAGGACCTTACACATGCTAGGTAAGTGCTGTTTCCTGTGTGAACTTGACCTGAAATGATAGAATGTTCCAGAGCAGTCAGATGCTCAACAACCTTTAGCACCATGCCCGCCGGTTTTATCCCCCACCAGCAGGTTTTCTTTGGTGTACCAAATGACAAAGAAAGCTCATGTGGCCAGGACCCTTCTTTGAGGCCATTCTGAGCTGCAGGCTTGCTGGGACCCGTCTGTTGAGCTGAGGCAGGTTGGTAACGGGTGAGTCACCTGAGCCGATTTGCATCAGCCTAGGTTTTTGGTGAAGGAGGAGAAGGAGGATCACACAGCCTGGAAGAGAGAGAGAGAGAGAGAGACAGAGAGAGAGAGAGAGAGAGAGAGAGAGAGAGAGAGAGAGAGAATAAGAAAAGAGAAGAGAAAAGAAGAGAAGAGATGGGTGTTTGGGTACCTGTCTCTCCCTTGCTGTCTCTGGCAAGACACTGGGGGAGACTCAGCTCCCTTCAGCTCCAGGTTGCAGCATGCAGCCAAGTCAGTGGTGCCAACCTTCAGAGGCCATCACCAAGGTGGGCACCCTAGCGTGCATCTGGAAGGGACTGGATGGACTCTGCCCTTCCTCTGGTGGGTGCTGGCAGCAAGGGCACGGTCTGAACGTTGGAGAACAGAGGAAGCAGAGGGGAAAACCCTGTGGGTGCGTCTTGGGTGCACCCCCTTGGGGAATGCAGCTGAAGGTCTGGTGTGGAACCCCACAGGAGACACTAGTAGGGACTCCCAGACCTATCTTGTGACATTTAGGGTCCTGGAATGGTGAGATGAAGTGGGCAGACTTTCCCCATCGGCCCAATCAATTCCAGCTCCACTCTTGGCACATGTTCCAAGCAGCCTTCAATGAGGATCACTTTGGGGCAGGAAAGTGGATCACATTGGCAGCAGTTTAGCCAAATCGGTTCCTCAGTGGTGAGGGGACTCCACACAGCTTTATTTCCAGGGGTGTCTTGTTTGTTTCTGAGACGGGGTCTTGAGCTTGAACTCATGATCTCAGCCTCCAGAGAACCGCTGTGGCTGACTCCAATGAAGTTTTTGATTCATAGAAAGATTCCTAGAAATCTTGCATTAAAGCGTAATAACAAACAAGCTACTGTTTGGATTTTCACACAGGAAATGCCCTTGGCCAGCAATCACCAGCAGGAAATTTTCTGAAAAGCGCGTGATGCCCAAAGAGGTGTTGTTTTGGGAATACCATGTAATTAGTTTCAAATTCTTACCAAACAGCAGCACAGGCCTATAATTTCTATGTAAACTCCACTCACTGTTTGAGTCATATTATGCTTTTTTTTCTCTCAAGATCTGTCACATATTACAAAAACCAAAATCTTGGTTAGCTATGCAAAACAGGCAGCCACCTGAAATCGCTGGAGGGAAAAGCCACTTTGCACAATGCTGGTGGCATGTTTCGGTGGGAAAATAGAGACTCAGAGCCAGGAGCTCTTGGTCCCCCTTGCCCATCCTGTGACCTTCCTCTTTCTGAGCTTGTGCTTCCTTTCTGTACAATGCAGGGGGTAAGTCCAGATTTGTCTTCAATAACTACTTGCTGATTAACAGATTCTTGCCAGGGGATTTCATAAACCATCCCTAACCTACTCATCCTCTGCAGCCATAGCACCCTGGCATCTGATCCCACTCGATCTCAGAAGCTAAGCAGGGTTGGCCTGGTTAGTCTTTGGACGGGAGACCTCCTGGGAACACCAGGTGCTGCAGGCTAGGGAGGAGGACCTGGCAACCCACTCCCGAAACAATCCCAAAACAATCAGCCACTGAAAACCCTATGAATAGCAGAGAAGCACTGACATAGTGCTGGGCATGGCACAGTGTCTGGGAGTGTTTCCTTCTGTTGTGTGTAGGGTAGCTATGAGTCGGACCTGACTCGATGGCATCTAACAACAACAATAACATACTCACCACCACTTCTTCTTAGGACTACCTGATTTCAAAGTACCACCTTTGCCCTAATAGATTTGCATGTCCTAGAACTCACATTTCAAATTCTTCTGTAAAAAATTTACGTGGTGTGTAACAAAAATTCTATTTCCATGTCTGTGTTGATTTTCCTAATTCCAACTTGCTGATTATATTCATACAACACAGAATTTACAAATTTAAAAAGAATCACTCATAAACCTGTAGCAATAGCGATAGCCAGCCCCTCATTCTTGCATATCAGTGGCTAGATCTATTTCTGTAGATAGCCCCCACACATTATTTTCCCTAGGGTATTTCCAGCCTTCAGAGACCATCACCGAGGCTTGGCACCCTTGGGTGCCCCTGAAAGAGACTTTGGATGGACTTTGACCTTCCTCTGGTGGGTGCTGGCAGCAAGGGCAAGGTCTGCATGTTGGGGAAGAGAGGGAGGAGAGGAGAGCCTGGAATGTACTTTGGGTTTCACTCCCTAGGGAATGTGGTTGAAGGTTAAGCGTAGGATCCAAGAGGAGACAATAGCAAATTTATAAAATAAGAATCACCCAAAAGCATGTCTCTCAGAAATAACCAAGTCCTGTGTGTGTGTGTGTGTGTGTGTGTGTGTGTGTGTGTGTATCTGCACATATCTGAGCCCTTTGTGCGTGTGTGTGCACATGCGCATGCATATCAGAGTGGAGACCTATTTCTGTGGAAGCCCACAGACATTTATTTTTCCCAGGACACTTCCAGGAGTCTTACAGATCTTCATTTCCCCTCCATGCTATGTAGACATCTTTCCATGCCAGTATGACATCTTTCCATGTGAAGAAATACAGGTCTCCATCACCATTTCCAACAACTTTAGAACATTCTACCGCAAGGGCAGGCCATCATTTATGTGACTATTCCATATGGATGGACATTGGGTTTGGTTCCATTTTTGCATGTGAAAGCAAAGCTAACGTGAGTATCTTTGTGTGCTCATCTCTGTGAATATACATCCCTGGCCTCTGGGATAGTCAGCTTGTCCATCACTGGGACCAGGTCCCTGACATAAACGACTTCAGGGGGAAGGGTTTGTTTTGGCCCCTGGATCAGATTCTCGTCTGGTATCTTGACTCTAGTGATTCTGGGCCTTTGATGAAGCAGACCATCATGGTAGTGGGAGAGCATGAAGAGGCTCCTCGCCTCCTGGCAGACAGGATGCAGACAGGAACCATAACGGGAAGGCGCCAGGGCAAGACCTAGCCTTCAGGGACATGCTTCCAAGGGCCTAATTCCTCCAATCAGGCTCCACTTCCTAAAGTTCCAGCATCTCCTGACAGTCTGTCCAAATTGTGGATTCATCAATGAGTTCATTAGTCAGAGTCCTCATGATCTCATCCTCTCTGGAAACACCCTCACAGACGCATCCAGAACTGTGCTTTACCCATCCATCTCCTGCACATTTCTCAACCCAATCTAGTTGACAATCAAAATTATCTATGACATTCTCCATCATTTTTCCCCTTCAGGTGGGTTCTTGCAAGTGGAAATCATGGTACAAAATATATCCAGAAAAGCTATACCAATTTACATTCTTGTCAAATCATGTAAAAGTGACTGGCTCTCTATACTGAAGCCATATTGAGAATATCATCCTTTAAAATTTTTATCAACCAGAGGGCAAAAGATGACATCTTGTGTTATTTTTATCTCTTTGAGTACAGGCAAGGTTTCACATGCTTTTGTGTATCTATTGGCCATTTCTACTTTTTTTTGTTTATAAACTGCTTATCTGTATCTTTTCCTCATTTTTCTATGGGAATTAGTGTGCTTTGTATTACTGTACCAAAACACCTGAAGATGGGTCAACTTATAAAGAAAAGACGTTTATTTGGCTCACAATGCTAGAGGTTCAAAGGCTCACATCTTGCTGTGGCTTTCTTACTGGCAGAGCCCTGAGGCAGTGTAGGGCATTATATGGAAAGAGACATGGAGTGTGCATGTGTATTGCCTCTGGTCTTTCTCTCTCTGTCCTCTTATAAATCCACCAGCACAATGACTGTGTCTAACCCTAATTACCTCCCTAAAGCCCTACTTCTAAGTACCATAGTAGGACCATGTTTCCACCCTCTTAATATCCCACAAGGAGGATTAAAGTTCAACACATGAACTCAAGGGAGACACACCTAAACCATATTCAAACCATAACTGAATGCGTATCTTTTTTTCCTATTGCTTTGTAAAACTCTTTCTTTATTAAGGATATGCTATGAGTTCTAATACAAATCTAACACCTCATTTTCAAATTACTCTCATTTTAAACTAAAGCTCAACTTATGCAATAGTCTATTGCCTAGAAAATGGGAGTCTATGGTATGTTGAGAAGAATAGGATGCTGAGTGTAGAAGGTCAAACCTTATTTCTATGGTAAATTAATTTATTTTCAAATAGTACTTTTTTCCTATTCTTTCCATTTCACCCCCAGTCTCCATATAGAACCCTTTCCTAAGCCCCTAGCTCCCACTGCAGCTCCCCAATATTTAGGCTGTTAAGGGGCTCAGTGATAAGAGGATTTGAACATTTTGAAAAAGAAGTAGGTGGTGATGGCACGTTATTGAAACTTGAAAGAAAGCCAGTGTGGTATAATTGAGATTTCACATTGAGAGCCAATCACTATGGAAACAAAGAACAGATCTTGAAAAATAGGTTCAGTATAATAGAATTAGGGAAGAAAATTGATTTAAAAAAAAAAGAAGACTGTCTATCTTTTGTTTTACTTTCAACTTGTTTATCACATGCACTGAAACTACATCAGCACCCAAAGACATATTTCAACTTTCAAAAGCAAACACATTTTAATTATGTTTGCATGGTATAAAGCCATAAAAAAGAAATAATTTTGGTAATATTGCTTTTGTTTATGAAAATAATGACTATGTCTCTTTGGAGTCTTTTATTTGAGAAGAAACAGTTTTAAATGTACATATAGCTTTGAATTCTTTTTTGAAGTTAATGTTTTCATCTATTTATTTGCTCAAGTAATAAGTGCTCATTGAACCACCAAGCTAGGAATGAAGGAGACGATTTTGAGCAGTCTCAAATGTGATCTCTATTGTCATGGAGCTTACATTCTATTGGAGGTATTTCTCCACATTCTCAAATGTTCCTTAAACTATGGATTCAATTGTAACTATGATGAAAGTGTACGTACACGGGAAAATTTATTTATGCCACTCTTGTTTGACATTTAGCCTGATTTTTAGTTTTCATTAAAATGACAATTAAGTGATGAGCACATCTGTATGTTAAGACAGGTATGAGTTGCTGCTTATTTCCTTAGGATTGTTTCCTAGAAAGGAAATTATTTGCTTAAAATACCTAAATTTCCCTTAAAAAATCATACTCTAAATAATGACATAATTATAGTCTTCCCAATAAAAAGATCACCTTACCCCCAATGCTATTTCTAGAAATGCAGCATGAATACAGTAGGGCAACAAGCACCTGTGTTATTAGCATCTCCTAAAGGAAGTGTGCAGGCTGAGATTTAGCTCAGTTGGTGGAGTGCCACTCTGCAGTCTCTGAGGTCCCGAGTTCAACTCCCAGCACTGCAAAAATAGGAGAAGGATGTGGCAATTCAATCCCGAGGCAATCCTGAAATAATCAGCCATTGAAAACCCTGTGAGGGCTGGTATGAGTCAGACACAACTTGGTGGCACCTAAGAACAACAACAACAACAACAACAACAACAAAGGAGGTGTGCAGAGTAGAATTTTGCTTTAGAAATCCAACCAAAGTTTAGTAAAATGTTAAAATTCAATACTACTTAGTGAATTGTGCCTTTAGAGAAGGTCAACTTTTATATGAAAGAAAAAAAAAGATGTCAAATCTGTGCATTAATGTAGGGCTTAAGGGAGGAAACCTGACCCTCGTTTGAAGTGAATTTTTCTTCACGAGGTCAGGCCCAGGGTCCACAGCCAAATAAAGAGCATCAGAGACCAAGGGTCAAAGAAGCCAGTCATGAATTGGCAGCTTTATTGCTCAATCATCACCCATTACATCATTCCCCATGATGAGTGATGGCCGCCTCCCAAATGTGGGACACCTCATTTTTATTCTATGATGACTCCCATTCAGCCTATTTTGCCATTTTCTACACTATAGAATATTTGCAATGGAATGCATTTTATTTGTTGAAAAGACATTTCAATTACATTTTACAGATCATCAGACCCGCCAGCATAGTATCCTACAGGATTTGCATCTGTCAAAACCCAAATCATGAAATCCATTCCTTGGCTCATAACATATCTGCTCCTGGGACAATTTCTTCATTGCTCCACTTCCCTCTAGGATGAAATGAGAAGGAAGTTGTATCAATGTAGGCACCTGGGGTTCCAGTCCTGGGTATGCATCTGTGTGTCCTAGGGCTAGTCTCCTACTCTGTCTTTATCTAACTTTTCTCACTATAAAAAAGGAGGTTGGAGTAGGTGATTGCAGTGGTGTCCAGTGGGCTTTCCTTTCCTCCTCATCCCCACAGTGCACACACACACACACACACACACACACACACAGAGAGAGAGAGAGAGAGAGAGAGAGAGAGAGAGAGAGAGAGAGGAAATCGTTCCAGTTTTACCTATACCACTTGCTTCCTCGTAAAAGATCTCCAGAAGGAAACCTGTATGTGAGCAATTCATGAGCTGTCTCCCAGATCTGAGGGGGAAGTGCCCTGTGAAAAAGAGCACCATCTTTTCCTCCTTCCTAGCTTCTCCCGCTCCCTCCTGGCGGTCTTCCCTTGGGCTCTGCTCTCGAGGTCCACCTCTCCTCTCTGTGCTCCCCCGCTTCTCCTCCCCTCTTCCTCCTCCTCCCTCTCTGAATGGCTCAGTCCCTAATGCAGTTTGCCAAGTTTGCTCACAATTAGGTGCCTAGAGGGAGCTGAGCTCTATGACCTTAGGTAAGCCATTTAATATCTCGGGGCTTTTTGCTCTTTTCTGCTTTTTCAGCCTCAATTCTTGTGACTCCCCTACACACACACACACACACACACACGCACGCACACACACACACACACACACACACAGAGTGTGCCAGCTAAAACCAATCTCTTTGCCTCCTCTGGCATACTTCTTTTTCCAAACTGGAGCTCCTGCCCATCCCCAGTGGTGCCTGTCAGCCCTTCCTCCATCTGTCTCTTAAAATCCATGCTCAGTGTTCAGTTCACATGGGCCTCCACCAGAAAGTCCTCCTTGATACCCCTTGCAGGTCAGGATCGAGTTCTCACTTCAAACACCCTCAAGCCCCTGTCCCATCCAACCTCCAGCTCCAAACACAGATCAGCAAGAGAGAGAAATACTAAAATAGTAAATGCATAGGTGAATAAGAAGCATGTTTCTCTCTAGAAACAAGATAAAGATCTCTCTAGAGTAGAAAATAGGACAGAAACCCAAAGCAATGAGCAGGCCTAAAATGACAAGCCAGCTGGTGCCTCTGGGTCTGAGAGAGAAGTGAAAGTTCTGTGGGATAATTGAGACCAAAATACCCCTTGAAAGTGGGGGAGCAGATCAGGCATGCTGCCTGGAGCTGGAGAATTCCACCAAATCCCTGGCCTACACACAGAGGCTGAAGAAAACACAGTGTGGAGAATACTGTGTACCTTAGTGGCAGGAGGCAGGGACAGCCTCACTCCACAAAGGGGTCTGGGGCTTGTGTGTGCCTCAGTCAATGCAGCTTTGATAGCCTCAATGCCACCTTAGTACTAGAGCCCTGAGATTCTCCTCTGAGATCTGGTTCCTAGTGGAGAGACAGAGGTGCCTTGCAGAGGACAAAACAAAGCTTCTAGTAAAGTGTCTTAGTTTGCTATGTGTTGCTGTAACAAGATGCCTGAGGCTG
Organism: Pedetes capensis; assembly: GCA_007922755.1. Classification (NCBI taxonomy): domain Eukaryota; kingdom Metazoa; phylum Chordata; class Mammalia; order Rodentia; family Pedetidae; genus Pedetes; species Pedetes capensis. The sequence continues at coordinate 62,213 of VMDO01010678.1, read as the reverse complement.
GGTAACTTAGAAAGTAAAGCATATTATGTAGTTCACAATTATGGTGACAGAAGACCCAAGCAGCATGGGGCCAGCACCTTGGCCAAGGCCCCTTGGCTGTGTTACAACAAAACAGAGAAGCAGAAAGGGTACTAACCTGGTGCAGAACTGAGAGACCAAGGAGGGGCCAGTCTCAAGTCTCACTCTTTTATAAAACTCTGCTCTTGTGGTAATCAAGTTCTGTGAGAGCTAATCTTCAAAATAGCATTCATCCCTTTAGGAGAATGATCAGTACCCAATCACTTTTCATGAAGCCTCGATTTGTTTTTTCTTTTTCTTTTTCTTTTTTTTTCTGTTCTCCTCCTTTTTCCTCCTCCACCTTTTCTTCTCCTTCTCCTTCTCCTCTTTCCCCTTCCTTCCTTCTTTCCTTCCTTCCTTCCTTCCTTCTTCCCTTCCTTCTTTTCTCTCTCTCCTGTGTCAAACCATCTAGTAAGGGGTCTTCCTTTTTCTCTTTTTTTGCTAACCTGCCACTCTCCCAAACATGATATCCTTCTCCAGGGATTGGTCCCTCCTGACTACATGTCCAAAATATGTAACACACAGTGTAGCCATGCTTGCTTCCAAGGAGCACTGTGGTTGCACTTCTCCTAGGACAGATCTGTTGGTTCTTTTTGCAGTCCATGGTATATTCAGTGTTCATCTCTAGCACCATAATTCAAAAGCATCAATTCTTCTCCTGTCTCCCTTGTTCACCGTTCAGCTTGCACAACCATATGATTGGACTGGAAATACCATGGTGTTAATCAGGTGCACCCTTGTCTTCAGTGTGACATTGTCCCCCCTTATCCTCAAAAGGTGAAGAGCAGAGGAGGAGATAAAGCAGTTCTCATGTCTCTTTTTCTGAGGGCCCTGTTCTTGTTCATGCAATGGCCATCCTCATGACTTAATTATCCTTCAAGGCCCACCTCCTAATACTGCACCGAGGGGGTTAGAATTCCAACGTATGAACTCTGGATGGGACACAAATATTCAGTTTGTAACAAACAGCATATCTAGGTAAACAGAACACTCTGAGCTCATACGACGTGACTCTTAAGTATCCCACATGGACCTCTTTCTGTAAGCCCACAAATAAATCTGAACGGTAAGGTGAAGCAATCTAGTTGCTAGTTAGCAAATTTGGGGGTGAAACAGTTATGTTAGAACAAAAGGAATCCGTTAATTTGGAAACTGAGCCTTTCCAAGAGTCTTTGCTGTGAAAATCATTAACTGTGTGAGGCGAGCCTGTCCTTGGGATGGCAAAATTGAGGCGGAGGTTTTTGGTAGGTTAACACAGATCCTCCTTCCTGAGACACAGATGCCGCTTTCAGGAAATACCCGCTTCCCCTTGGCTGGCAGCACGCATCACTGCAACCAGTCCACCGTTGCACTCCAAGGTAAACAGAGGCAGCCACTCTGTCCTTAGACACAGCATTGGCCTTTTCTGTCAACACCTACATGTTGGGCTACTTGGATTACAGACAATTCCGCTTCACATAGTCATAATATTTGTGGTCTTAAGACCTTTTCTTTACATGATTTCCTTGGTAAATACCTTCTGAGGCCCTGCCGATCTTGTTAACAGAAATCGCATAACCAAACCACCCACATCAATTCATTTGTTATGACAGGAGTGGTTTGTTTGATCTTTCAGGTTGATATGTACCCTGAGTCAAATGTTGACTCTGCTCTCCTACTTGACACCGTCAGTATACATGGGAATGACCCCCTACCGAGGGAGCATCTGCTGTGAGTCTTTGTTATGAATCGTGTTTGGGCAACTGAACAAAGAGCTGTATTAATAATAGTTGATACTTCCCTCCTTACCTTGTTGATTTAAATAAGGTTTTGCTCACCAAAGATGTTTTTAAAATTAGTAAAGGGAAATCTCCAAATAAAAATGCTGTTTGAACCAGCACGCGGTGGTGCACAACAGTAAACACAGCACTCACCGGGCTGAGGCAGTAGGATCACCATGAGCCTAGGGCTAGCCTGGTCTATGCAGTGAGTTCCAGGCTAGCCTGGGCTACACAGCGAGACCCTGTCTCAAAAACACAAACACAGAAAAACAAACAAATGCTATTTGTTGGAAGTTTTCCAAATCAATGTGATTTTTCAGTAAAAAGCTTAAAAATAAGGGGAAAAAATTAAAAAGGAAAGACTAAAGCAAGCAAACAAAAAGAACATAAGGAATGAAGATGTAACATACTCTGTTCTCAGTGCTCTGTGAAGATAATCCCACTGAATGTTCTCTTTTGAGGTAAAAACCTAATTGTGAATCTTTTTCCAAAATCCTTATAAGTGCTTTGGTCTCCATTAACATGAGGGCAGATGTATCATGCTTAAATAAATAACTCAAGAAAACTGAGGGAGCTTCCACGTTTGCTGATGCTCAGCTACTCTATTAAGTAATTAGTTAGCTTTTCATCATTTTATTGTTGATAATAATTAGTTATGCAGGAGTGGTACAAGAAGCTTAGGAAATCATGAGCCATCTCTCTACTGAGATGCTAAATAGGTTTCAGGATCTCCCTAAATTAGTCTAATTTAGTCTGAAATAACTGGGCAGAAGAACAATTATATTCAAAGTTATTAGTATCTTCAATTAAATTATAGCTCTCAGACCTGGAATCCGTTGGGATTTACATATTTCTCAACCTTAATATAGAACACAGATCTGGCCCTGGCTTATATTCACAAACACTCTGATTGAAGACTTCTTAATAATTAATGCCTGGAAGCCAAGCCCACACACGTATATTAATTGTAGGCAATTATGTTAATGGCTAAATAACTTTCTACTACATGTCTTAATTATGCATCTTTTTGGCAGGTATCTTTTCGAAGGTGCTGTCTCAAAACAAGTGAAACTTGCTATCTGCACTGAACAGAACAGGAAGCAAAGGGTGCCTGTAACAAGTGACTTGCTCAAGGTCACAGAAGCAAAGTGGGATGTGGAACCCCAGCTCTGGAGCTCAGGCTATTTGCTTGGTTCTCCTCTGTTGCCTAGAAACAGTGGTGCTTCTTAACCCAACAGCATAATATCTGCAGAACATGCTATTACTGGTGTAGAGTTTTTCAGAGAAACTCAAATTCTTGTTAAATCACTTCTGTGAATTCCGTATATAATGACACCAATAAAAAAAAAATTCCTCAGAAGCAATCGTACTTTGAGGGGATTGTGTGCTCTGTCAAGGTTTGAAAAATGAGTTCCCGTAAGAACCTATTTATGGTCATTTTTCTCTTGAAGTTCCACTTCTTCAGTGTTTTAAATTTACTTGTTTGTTTATTTTTAAGAAATGATCTCAGTATATTACAGCCCACGGGATCTGTTGTTCCTAGGAGCAAACGGTAACAGAAGAAATTTGGAAACAACAAGAATAATCATGGATGATGATTGTTTATGAAATCCCAATATTATTTTCATGACTTCACTTTTAAATATTGGACCCTTTACTGGTTAGCATTCTATTGCTATAAGGAGATAACTAAGAAAATTAACTTATAAGGAGAAAGGTTTACTTTGGCTCCTTGTTTTAGAGGTAGCAGTCTAAGATCACGTGGTCCCACCACTCTGGGCCTCTAGAAAGGGAGGCACGGGAAGGCAGGGTGCGTGGTGGAGCAAACGGGTCGCCTCACAAGCCAGGAAGAGGAGAGGAAGAGGGAGCGACTGGGGTTCCACATCCTCTTTGAGGGCACCACCTCAATGATCTTCGGACTTCTGATAAGGCCACACCTCCTAAAGGTCCTCCTTTTAGCACCCACAGCACCTCCAAACAGCCCCAGGCTGGGGACCAAGCCTGTGACACACAGCCCCATTCAGACCACACCAGCATCAGAGTCTGAACGTAGAACTGGCGAGGCTCTCAGACGATGCAGTGGGGCTGGGTCCGGGTCCTGGAGTCAGAGCCGACTTCCAGTCAGCCTGTGCTCCTCGTTCTCCTGGGGACGTGGCTCTAACATTCTGCTCTTTCTTTCACCACAGCAAGGACAGGAATCCTCCTCACCTTACATAGACTAGTTCAGAAGAATCAAATGACGAAACACATGTAAAATCCCTAGTGCTTTGTCCGGCACACAGGGAGCGTCAGCTTACCGCTGCTATTCTCTATAGAGTTAGTCAGGAAAGGTACAGGGATGGGTGGGAGGGAGGGCATCTGGGAAAGGAAGGTCCATGCACAAACTATTGCAGTCTTCAGAACGGAAAGTGCTTTCTAAGTTCACTGTTCAACCTCAGCATTTTCTGATGAAGAAACTGAGGCAGAGAGGGCCTAGGCGATCCATCCCAGGCCCCTGAGTGTGTTGGTCTGTTTTCTGTCACTGTGGCAAAGTACCTAAGACAATCAATGTAAAAGGGGAAAGGCTTATTTGGGCTACATTCTCAGAGGTTGTAGTTCATAAATGGCGCAGTACATCTTAGTCATGGGAGCACACGGCAGAGGAGGCTGCTTAGGTCACCACAGCCAGGAAGCAGAGAGAGAAAGACGTGGGTGGGGTCCCAATATCCCTTGTAAGGGCACACCCCCAATGGCCTAACTTCCTTTCATTAGTCCCCACTTCTTCTTTTTTTTTTTTTTTTTCTTCAGTACTAGGGTTGAACCCAGGGCCTCACGCCTGCATGCTCTGCAAGTGCTGGACCACTGAGCTGCACCCTCAGCCCATTTTTTTTTTTACTTTTTGAAACAGGGTCTCGATAAGTTACACAGATTGCCTCTGGTCTCGATCCTCCTGCCTCCACCTCCCAAGCCACTGGAATTACAGGCATGGGCCACCACGCCCAGCAGTCCCTACTTCTTAAAGGTTTCTACAACCTTCCAATAGCACTGTCAGCTGGAGGCCAAGCCCTCAACAGGTGGCCTTTGAGGGGTATCTAACCAAACCATGACACCACATTAGTCAGTGCTGAGGTCACTGTGGCAGCTTTCATGGGTGGAGGGGGATGCAGGGGCAGAGGCAGAGCCCAAGGTGGGGGTGCAGAAATACAGAGCTGGCTTCAGACAAGCACGAGACCCAAGGCAGAGGTGTGTGCATTTGTGTGCATGGCAGTGACCACATGCTTTGGGAAGGCCACTCGGGGAAAAAATGGAGGCCCTGGAACAATTGGGGCATGCAGAGTCCTCCTTAGGACTGCCTCTTGTGGACAATGAAGAATGCAAACAGGGCTAAGCCATAGAAATGGGTGCCAAGCTCCCCATAGAGGGGTCTCCCGGGGTGAGGCTGGAGTAATCTAGCAGCCCAAGGGACTGCATGCCACACTGCCAGTCCAGCTGCCTCCCCAGCTGTCTCCAGGTTATCTACTCCCTGTGGTGCCCAGAGAGGATGATCTCCAGACTCTGCTGGGAGCAGGGCAGGATGGAGGAGGGCAGCTGCAGGTGGCTGGGGGTGCACCGTTGAGTACCGTTGGTCCTCTGCATCTGCAGATTCAACCAACTGAGGATCATAAATATTTGGGGAAAAAAATCACATCTGTACTGAACATGTTTGGACATTTTTTTCCTTGTCACTATTCTCAAAAATACGATGTAAGAACTATTTATATAATATTTACACTGCAGTAGATATTATACACAATCAAGTGTTGACGGAAAGCATACAGAGGGCGTGTGCTGCTTGTAGGAAGCTACTGCACCATTTTACATGAGAATCTTAGATTTTGGTATCTGCAGGGAGTCTTGGAACCAACCCCACCCCACACCCAAGAATGACTGGTTAAAGCTACCATGAGTCTAGGACTTAGCTATTAGCAACTCTATCCATTGTCAATAACTTTTAATATAAAACTCAACCTTAGATGATCTAGAACATTTTCCAACTGCCTTTTGTAGATGCAACCTTGGGCAAGATAACATGCATGACAAACAGCTAAACACAGACAATACTTAAAAGACCAAGTTTTTACTTCAAGGTCCTCATCTGCAGAGTTAATTCCTGCATTAACCTTTATAAATTTGGCCTTTTTTCCCTAAAACCCAGGGCTTGTAGATGCCAGGCCAGTGCTCTACCACTGAGCAATCAATACATCAAGCTTCACAGAGGACCAACCAGCTCTACCCTATGGCTCTTCCCCCAGCACCAGGCTGCCTTTTTCTTGCTTCATGCTGTCCAGGTTGTGTGCAACGAGCAGGCAGGAGGCACCTCCCTCCGTGAGGCTGCTGGGTGGGACAGTCCTGGGATGCTGAAGCAAAGCAGCAAGACCAGGTGGAGCTGGGATGGAGAAGAGGAGCCCTGAAGAGCCATGGCTACATGAGGGGAGACCGCCAAGAGCAGAAGGGTAGGGTTTGGATGGACAGAGAGGAGCCACTGAGGGGGGAAGAAAGCAGAGAAAAGAGCTGGTAAAGTGAGTAAGACTTGCTGAGCGGAGATTGTTCTATGCTGTGGGCGAAAGAGGTCAAGTGCTCTTTCACTTTCCAACTGATGGCAGTTTTCTTTTATTATTGATTGATTGATTGATTGATTGATTGTGGTACTAGGGGGTTGTGCCTGCAGCTGTAGCCCCGTGGCATCTGATCCCATCAGATTTCGGAAGCTAAGCAGGATTGGGCCTGGTTAGTCCTTGGATGGGAGACCACCTGGGAAGACTAGGTGCTATAGGCATGGGAGATGGACCCAGCAACCCACTCCCAAAACACAATCAGCCATTGAAAACCCTATGAACAGCAAAGAAGCACTGACAACACTGTTTCTCCTATTGTACGTAGGGTCCCTGTGAATCGGTCACAGACTCGATAGCACCTAACAACAGCTAGGGGGTTGACCCCAAGGCCTCACATGTACTTTGCAAGTGCTCTGCCACTAGGCTGCACCCCAGCACATTTAAAATTTTTTTAGACTAAATTGCATAAGCTGCTTCAAGCCTTGAACTTGCGATCCTCCTGCTTCTGCCTCCAGAGTTGCTGGGATCACAAACTTGTGCCACTGTACCTGGCTCCATTCTTTTTACACATTTAAACATTTCAGAGCCTTGCTTTTGAGAGTCTCTGCTGAAAATGACTACAGTCCAGATTTTTCTTCCAATATTGAGGTTGGCTGTGCACAGCTGAAAACTTTGGTCGGTGACTTAATGAAAACAGAGGTCTGTTTCCCCTTTGACGTAAGGAAGACCTGAGGGCGGACAATCTAGGGCTGAGATCAGGCAGCTGAAGTTCATATTCTCAGGGAGCCAGGTGCCACCAAGCCCTCTTCACATCATCTTAACTTGTATCCTCCAACTCTAGACGGCCTCGTAGGGCTTTGGCCACTAAAACTGAGCCTCAGTGTAGAAGCTAAAGCGGGGGCCAAGGGTGCATCTCTCAGCTGAGCCAGGCACCGTTAAGGATGGGGAGTGGATGCATTACTTCTGTTTTGAGCTCATCGGCTGCACACTGGCAAGGAAGCCTGGGGAATGTCGTCCTCCAAGGAGGCGTCGTGCGGGTCTGTGGGTGAGCAGCAAGCGCGGTGGGCCATGCAACACTCCCACCCACTCCAGTCTTCCTTGCCTCTCCTTACTCTGTTACCAGGGTTTCTGACCTGCCTTTACTTCTCAGCTCTTTATCCTGAACGTTTTTTTTTTTTTTTTTTTTTGAGGTACTAGGGGTTGACCCAGGACCTCACGCTTGCATGCTATGCAAGTGCTGGACCACTGAGCTGTACCCCCAGCCCTTTTTTTTCTTTACTTTTGAGACAGGGTCTTGCTAAATTACAGACTTCCTCTGGTCTCGAACTTGCGATCTTCCTGCCTCCGCCTCCCAAGCCACTGGGATTACAGGCGTGCGCCACCACGCCCAGCTATATCCTGAACATTTTCATTGCCACTTTGGTTTGGTGTTTTAAGTTAGTATTTTAATTGTACATAATTATGGGGTATAGAATGATAATTCAGTTCATATATACAATGTAAAATTGTTAAAACAGGGTTTTGACACCTTAAACATTACACCAAAACTTTTTGGTTAGCGTGTATCAATAATAGTAGATATTTATGAGTGTGCAGTAGGATTTTTAAAGGTTCATACAGTTTAATGCGAGTCATTGTGTTTTCATAGAGTTGCATCCTGTATCTTTCAGTTTTTATGGCGTTAACGTGTTAGTGGCAGGCAGAGTTTAAGGTGTTATATAAAGGGATTACGGCAGGGATGAATTTTTTAATGGCATAATTTCAGGTATTTTTGGTAATCTGAAGATAAAGGAGGAGAAGGCATGTTATTAGGCATTATATTTCACACCTGTATGTTGCTCCTCCCAACCCCCTGCCGAGTCTTACAGACTTGCTGGCCTTCCTTCTGCTTTCGATTTTCAGAGCTGGATCCAGCCATACCAACTCACTTCCAGACTGCAGGCTGCTGGAGTTCCCAAGTCGGTGAGTTATAATTGTTGCTATGCATGAGAATTGAAATCTCCCTCTTTCTAAAGTACATGCATCTGGGCACCATCATTGTCCCCAAGTGTGTATTATAATCACATATATTTTGAAAAAATCCAGTTCATACTAGTGGGTATTCAGTGTTGAGAGCAATAGTTTTAGACATTTCTGATTAATGTGGAATGTTTGTTTCAAATACATCAGAATCACTCAAAAATAACAAATGAGTGGGTGGTGGGTGTAGCTCAGTGGTAGAACTCATATTTAACATGCCTAGGCCTGAATTCCATCCCCAGCATCACAGAGAAAGGGGAGTGGGTATTTAGCATTGAGAATGTCTCTCACCTCAAACTCTATTAGCTTGACTAAGATAGTAGTGCCTGGTAGAATATGGAATATCTAGAATTCTGTATCATATCTGAATCACAGAGCTCTGTAGTTAAAGAGTTCTTGCTTGGATAAAGGGTGCTGTGTGCCTCAGTTGTCTGATTGGGATTCTGCAGTCTATTGAAGCAAACTTTCTTTCAAACCCTCATTCTGACTGGGTGACTAACCTGTGGAGGAGAGGGAAGATTTTCTCCTGTATTGTTGTGTTAGTAACTAGGGCCTGTGAATTAAACTGACAAAAACAGATAAACAGGAGAAAACATTTTTTTTTCGTGCACATGAGAAGTCTTATAGAAAAGAAGTTAAAATGCCCCAAGGAAGAGCACAGCCTGGGAGATTATACTCCATTTTGAAAAGAGTGATGAATTGTCATAAGACAAAGGAAAAGGAGTTTGGGGAGGTAGGAGTGATGAATTGTGGGAGAGTAACTATGTCGAGAGTCTAATGGAAGACAAGGGTTATTTTGGTGAGGGTTGTTTATGCTGATTCATCTGCATTCCACCTTTCTGTCTTCTCTGGTGAGGTTTGCTCTCCCCCTCTTTGTAGAGGGCAGGAACAGTGCATCTTCACAAAAGGAGACTTATGCCTTCCTTCTGGGCAGAAACGAAGGGGGCAGAAAATTCCTTTTGCGTCTGCTAGTTCTTAATTGCTTTCAGCTCAAAATAATCCTTATGCCAAAGTGCCATTTTGGGAGGTGGGGCTGTGTTCTGATTCCCCTTATAATCAAATATTAGAAAAAGTAAGAACCAGTTACATTTCTGAAACCTCAGCTTTTAGGAATATTTAGACTCTTATTAAGGTTCTTCTCCAACTACATTTGTTAAAGATTCGAATTTGTGGAAAGGAGAGTCTGATTGATCCAGCTCCACATGGTGTGCCAAGCTTGTGGTGATTGGGGTAACAGGATCTTCTGATCCGCAGCCCACAGAACCACAGGGAGCAGGATGGGAAATGCATCTCAAAGGAACATTCTCAGATGCAAATAATGGATGTCCACTACAGTAAGTTATAAACTCACGGTTACAGGAAATGTGGTTTGTTAGATGTGGTACCTCAGAAATGACTGTAGGTTTAAAGGCTTAAACCTAAGTGGGGAAAAATACAGTGAACCTCCTATTTGTGTGACAGATATGTAGGGACAAGCCATGGCAAAGTAGCAAACTGCTAACCTAATTAGGTTGGTCAGGTAGGACAGAATGTGGCACAAGGTTGAAGGCCCGAGGAACAGGTGGTTGTGGCTAGGAACCAATGTAGAGAGAATGAAAGATGTGAGCTGTTGGGCTACAATGGATTCTTCCAGCAGCACAGGGTACTTCAACAAGTGTCTCAAACTTTAAGTCTTGCCTCAAGATGTGCAATGAAAGTCAGAATCTTTAGGAGGTTGTGGTTGAAATGGATCATTGTGTAGCCATGACTAACGGTTTCAAAATAACATATAATAAAAGAGAAAACATTAAATTACTTTATATATAGTAGGGGTAAGAAAGTTTATATATGATTATTTTATAGTTTGTATATTTTATGATGGGAGGAGGATGTGGGAATCCACTCCCAAGGCAATCTTAAAACAAGTAGCCATGGAAAACCCTATGAGGGTTGCTATGAGTCGAACATAACTTGATGGCACCTAACAACAACAACAACATATTTTGTGAATCAATTATATGGGGATGTGAACTCATTCCTGAAATAACATTTATTTCATAATATCATCTATGGCCCCAAATGCTTGAAAAACAGTGAATTATTTTGGCTTGCAGATGTGGGGCTAAAATTCAAATTCACAGAATGATTCTGCAGATTACTGATTCACAGACCAGTTTAATTCACAATCAGACCAGGTGTCTTACTGAAGATTAGTGCTTTAACCAGGGATCCCAGTCACTGGCATGGGCTAGATGGCAAGATTTAAAGGATTTTTAAGATCCCACAAACGTTCTACAATGTTATCTAGATCAGTGGTCCCAAGCATTTTGGCACCAGGGAATGGTTTCATGGAAGACCATTGTTTTTTGGCGAGGGGGATGCTGGTCTGACAGGAGGCGGAGCTTAGGCAGTAACATGAGAGGCAGAGAGCCACTGTACGTGCAGATGTAAATACAGATGTCAGTACAGCTGGTACTTGTCTGTGGCCCAGAGGTCGGGGACCCCTGATCTAAACCATTTCTTTATACAGAGGAAGCCACATCTCTCCCGTAGAAGAAAGACAATAGTTTTCCACAAGGCTTGTCTCTTCTCAATGCTCTAAAGATAACCAAGATGTAAGTGCAATATGGTCAGAGGCATGCAATGCAAACTTCAGATGTCATCTTCAGGACAACCTGAAAGGATTTAAAAGTCACTGTCATTTAGAGTCTAGACATATTTTCTGGAATGCGTTTTGAGGATATTTCACCAGGGATGAACCTCAGTGTATTTATGTGGGTATATTTTACTAGAGATGCAACATGAAGCGGGGTAGGGTTAGCTAATCAGCTGTGATTCTACCAGTTTTCTGGGTTAATTTGTGTAATCTTGGCTAAATGTTGGCTCATCCAACATGGCACAGGAAGATCATTAAGGGTATTATCCTATCCATAGTAGGAATTACTGGAATTTGTGTAGCAAATGCTAGGCTAGACCTGTCACATTTGCTTTACCTGCCCCTCCCTATGTCCTCAGGTAGAATCTAGAAGTCTCAATTTAGCTGGGCTATGAGGACTTTACAATCTGTTCTTAAAAGATCATAAATGCTGGTGGAAAACACTACAGTTGCAAAGGGCTCCTTGATCTCCTTGTGGCTGAGAGAAGCCCAGGGTGTCTGGGTCCAAATAAGTCATTGCCTTATGGAGCAGGGCTGGCATGCTGTGAGGACTTCAGGGGGTTATCAGACTCTCATTTTTAACCTATGAGTTCCTCAAGAATAAAATCAACAGGGAGCCTTGGGTGGATGGAAAGAGAACATAGGACTTCTGGTGATATGAGTCAGAATATTCAATGATATAAGTGAGTCAAAATAAAGGCTTGAGCATTTTGGGAGAAGGCGAAGCTCTGTGCTGCTGGTGCACAGCTGTGCTGGATTTCCGCATGTGTGGTGAGCTCCTCCTCGGACCCCTCAAAATAACTGGAGATATTTTATTGGAAGAAACCATTAGATATGAGTAAAGGTGGAAGGAATTGTACTTTGATGACCATAGTGATTGGCCAAGTCCACTGAATAGTCAATGGAAAGCAAAATTTCGCTTTTGGGAGAATTTCAGAGATTATGTTGCATTCAAATATTTGAATAGACTCTAATGGCTCGTTATGGCATTCTGATATACTCCCCAGTTTGACCAGTGTCAAAAAACCCAAACTGATCTTGTGTAATAACTATAGATAAGAAATGTAATAAGGTGATGATTTTCACTGAGAATGGTCATCCATGGAAAGTTCTATTATTGAAGCAATTTGTAAAGATTTGTACATGGTGGGCACCTAGTCAACTGTTGTATTTGTTGTTTTATATTCTCTTAAGTGACATTCAGTTAGATGTGGTCAAATGAGACAGAGGAAAGGCTTAGGAACACAAAATTTATTCTCACAGGTCATAGCGACAGACACAGGGCAGGTCAGCAGGGCCATGTGGAAAACGTGAGGATGGTCAGGAGGCAGAAGAGAGGACTAGGCAAAGAGCATTAGGTCAGAGACTTTGTAGGGGTTTCTGCAGGAAAGGCAATGTAGTCTAGAGTGAAGAGTTTAGGATTAGCTACCTTGAATAAATGTGGGGGCTCTAAGCTTAGAGCTATAGGGATAGCCCCTAATTACCTGGTATCTGGGCCCAGGATGATTAAGGAATTATGTTATTGTCTCCTTGGGTTTGCAGGCAAGATGGAGAATGTCTGGCTCTGGATTAGTTTTCACATCAAAATCATGCTCTGGACTGGACCCTCTGGTGTCACTAAGAACACCCTGTGGTGTTCCAGGGAGGGGACACTATCTATAGCCAAGAAGATTTTTATCCATTTCCATAAGGGGGGAACACCAGAAATATTTGCTTTCACCTGAGAAGATCAGCAGTACACATTTGCCATCCTGTTTCAGAGAGACACCAACTCTGACTCAGTGCTACGATCTAGTCCATAAAGAACATAACCAAATCATCGCTGTATAATATATATCCCTAATGTCTGCACTGACCTACAGCCTGATCCTGTCAGATCTATCCTGTCAGATCTTGGAAGCTAAGCAGGGTCAGTCTGGTTATGTTCCTAACCAAGTGAACCAAAATAAACCTCTTCTGTCTTTACATTGATTATCTCCAGTATATTTATTATAGTAACAGGAAGATATCTAATGAAGACATACCATTCAAAATTCTGCCCACTTGGATGGGAGACTGCCTGGGAACACCACCAGCTGCTGTAATCTTAGGAGAAGGACCTGGCAACCAACTCCTAAAAAACAACCAGCCATTGAAAACCCTATGTGTAACAGAGAATCACTGACAACAGTGTTTTGTCTGTTGTACATAGGATCGCTATGAGTTGGACACCAACTCGACTGCATCTAATAGCAACAACAATATCTACACTGATGACACTATGCTAATAGGCCCTAGAGGACAGGAAATAGCAGATTCACTAGTTATTCTGGTAAGATACATGAATCAAGGATATTGCAAATAATTTAGGTAGAGCTTCTAGTGCCCCAGTGGCCAGAGGAATATTAAGTTATTGTATTTTTCAATAGGAGATGCATATTACTGAATATTGTATCTTCTGCCACTAGAAAAGAGGCATGGTGCATGATGAGTCTCTGTGGATATTGGGTGTCTTGTTTAGACCAGCTTAGCAGATGGCTGCCAAAGCTATCAGCTTCATAAAAACCCCAGAGATATGACTGTCTATTGGGCTTGCTTCTATTTTTCTCTTCTAGCTCAGAGTATTCAACAATTCTTGGAGCATCTTGGCAGATCAGAATGTACATGAAGCTCATGGGAAGTACTCTCAGGAGAAGCCCAACAAAGCCTTTAAATATTACACAGCAATGTCCTGCTCCTTAAAGAGAGTAGCTATTCTTCTTCGAGTAACTACTTCTTTGCTCCTGGGCTCTGATCTCAGTGCATGGTCATGAACTGGATGCTGTCTGATGTGGTCAGCCATGAAGTCGAGACTTCAGTCAGAGACATTAGAGGCAGTTATAGGATTTGGCCTGAGTAGGCCCTGAAGAAAATAGAGTTCACATGACTACATGGTTCACTCTGCAAAAGTGCCTTCTGTTGTTACACATCTGCCTTTCCTTCCGCCCACACTTGTGGCCATATGGAGAACTCCCTATGGCTGAAGATTATTTTAAAACCCCACTTGATCCTGTTCACAGATGTTCCTGCTTCACTTGCCAACCTCCACCAGAAGCAGGCACTTAAAGCATTTCAATATGAGAGTAGTGAGGATGGGAAGTCTTCCAAGAGGGCAGAATTTTGAATGGTATATCTGCATTAGACAGCTTCCTGTTACTATAATAAATATACTGGAGATAATCAATGTAAACACAGAAGAGTTTTATTTTGGTTCAAAATTCTGGAAATCTCAGTCCATGACCAGTTAACCTTTTGCTGTAGAGCCCGAGCAGAAGAGCATGGTAGAGCTAATGGCTCACCTCATGGCTGGGAAGCACAAAAAGGAAGGAGAGGGAAATCCAAGACCCCACAATCTCCTTCAAAGACATGTTCCCAATGACCTAAAGACCTCCCACTAGACTTCACCTCTTAAAGTTTCCCCCAGGTCAAATAAGCACCAGGCTGGGATCAAACCCTTAATATATAGACCTTGGGGGGCATTCAAAATCCAAACCACAGCAATCTTTTTGTCCTAGAATGGGAGGTTATCTGAAATAGTAAGTTTCTATACCAATTTCTGGACACTGGTTGTGGCCAGATGGCCATGATTTAGAAAGAGCAAGATTGGGAGATTGGGACAAAAAGATCTGGAGAAAGCATGACCTGCTTCGAATGAGCAAAAAGTGTGAGAATCTTTATGTCTCATTTGAATGGTTAGTGGTTTCATCCATTTTCTGTTGCTGTCACTGAGTACCTGGGACTGAGTAATTAATAAAGAATAAAGGCTTGTTTAGCTCATGGTTCCGTAGACTAGAAATCCAAGAGCATGGTGCAAGCATCTGCTCAGCATCTGGCTAAGGCCTTCTTGAGGACTTATCACATGGTGGAGGGCCAAATTGGTAAGACAGCCAAACTGCCTTTTCTAGCAAACCCACTCTTGAGGCAGCCCATTAACCCACTAAGCCATTGATACATGAATGGATCAAGCCATTGTTGAGGGCAGAGATCTCCTGACTCAATCAGAGGATGCACCTCCCCATATCATTAGCATGTGAATTTAAGGATTGAGGTTCTAACGCGTGAATTTGGGAGACACATTTGTACAATAGCCTTTGGAGAGAACGTGTCTGGAAGTTCTCTGGCCTTTGCAGGCTATGGGAGAAAGAGGACCTTCACTTATGGGCCATACAGACCCTTGACCTCCGGGAAGGGCATGGAGGTGGAGGCAATCATTAGGGAAGTGTTCACTGATATATGAGCTGCCAACATGTTGTGAGGGAGGGAAAGAAAAAGGACTTGGATGGCAATGCATGGTACTGTGTGGTGCCGACAGTGGGGAGACTGTAGCTTTGACAAGGGTTCTATATTTTGGGTTTTGACCAAGGCTAATAGAGAGGGCAGACATGGTAGGTTTATTGTCTTAGGGAATCCTGAATCAGATAAGAGTACCAGAGAAGGAGTTATTTAATAACTAGGTCTTGAGCTGAGACGCAAACTCTGAACTCAATGGAGAGATTCAGCAATTGGCAGGGTTCCAAGGAAGGAAGGACTCCAATCTTGGGGTTGATAACTAGTTTCGTATCCATCTTCTCTTTCTATCTTATTAACATAGCCTGGCCTTTGTTCAGGATGCCAGGTGCCCCTTCCCCAAATCCTGTGATTTCTGAGGGTTTCTAGCAATACCCTTATAGTATAAACCTGATACTTCATTGTAGGGCTTCTTGGGAAGCTATTATTTTCTCAGTAGTTAGTCTGCATAGGCATACATTTATTATCTTTATCTTTTTTCTTTTGGTACAGGGTCCTCAAGCTAACTGTGTAGCCCAGGATGTCCTAGAACTCATGATTCTCATGCCTCAGCCTCATTAGTGCTGGGAGTACTGGCATGAACCGTGCCCAGCATAGGCGTACACTTTTTGTGCATCGACTGCCTCTCTTTTTCCTACCTAAGTACAGTCATGATACCCTCTTGCAAGCAAAAGAATGGATGTTTTGTGCAAAGAATGGTGGAGAAGAAAGTTGGGGGATCCTATATCTTTGATGGTTTCCCCAACGTGCTATACCAGCTCTGGAATTTTTACCTCTGGACTTCTTTTGTAATGACCAAAACAAACCCTTTCTACACTTAAGGCACAATAGTTAGGCTTCTGGTACCTTGGGATGAATGCAGTTCTAACTGAGAAAGATCTGTGGGGGAAGGTGGATTCATGGATAGAGGCTTCTGAGATTGTGTGGTGGTTTGGATGTGGCTTGTCTATCAAAGATGAATGTACTGAAAGTATGGTCCCCATCATGGTGGTAGAGATTGATAGATTCTACCACTGAGTGGTAGAATCATTAAGAAGTGGGCCTGGTGGAAGGTAAGCAAGCCGCGGGGCCTCCATCTTCATGGATGGATTGATGCTGGTCTTGCAGAGTGGGTTGGGTCACCCAAGAGTGGATTAGTTTCCATGAGAATGAGTTGTTATGTAACAGCCTGGGTCCTCCTCAGCCTCTCACTCTTGGTCTTGCCACATCTCCTGTCCCTCCCTCTCATACACTCTCCTACTGTGGTGTCATCCACCATACTGTGATATAGCCAGAAAGTCCTCATCATAGGCTAAACAGATGAAGCCACCTGATCTTGGACTTGCAGCCTACAAAATTTTAAGAGAAATAAACCTCTTTTCTTTATAAAGTACCCAGCCTTCAGTACTTTGTTATAGTCACAGAAAATGAACTAATCTAGATTGACATCTAGTCTCCTAGTATTAAGGTACTTCTCTTCCTGAGTTTTTCATTGTTGGGCCTGGGGTGGTCTAGAGGAAAGAGCACCAACTGGAAATTCTTGTTCAGGTATGGGGTTACCTATTTTTATTTAATCAGTGCAACAATTAGCTAAAAAGTAGTGAAGCCATCTGGCAGTCATCAGCCCAGAATTAGCCATAGCTATATGTTGCTATAAGGGGCTGGGATTTAGCTCAGTTAGTAGAGTGTTGCGCTGTAGTCTCAATTCCCAGCACTGCAAAAATGGGAGAAGGACCTGGCAATCCACTCCCAAGGCAATCCCGAAATAGTCAGCCATTGAAAACCCTATGAGGGTCGCTATGAGTCGGATACCGACTTGACAGCACCTAACAACAACAACAACATATGTTGCTATAAGTTCTAGACTTTCTCTACATGAGAATCCTGCCCAGGTAAGATGTACAGCGCCCAAAAGCAGAGGAGAGCCAATGGACTAATCTATACCTGCCTTGTTATCATATCTGTCGAGGGGCAGAATAGCTAAGAATCAGAGAGAAATAGTGTCTCTTATTGTACTTCAAACTAGACTTTTTAAAACTCCCAAATCTGACCTCTTCCTCTTTCTCCTCATCTTCCTCTTCCTCCTCCTCCTCCTCCTGCCTCTTCTTCTTCCTCTTCTTCTTCTTCCCCTTCCTCCTCCTCCTTCTTTTTCTTCTTTTTTCCACTTCCCCTTCCTCTTCTTTTTGGTTTTTTGAAATGAGGTGTTGCTACATAGCCCAGGCTGGCATCAAGCTCCCAATCCTCCTGCCTCCACCTCCCAATTGACACCACCACACCCATCCTGACAAATCCATTCTCATGATTTGACCAATATATCATTTATCCAGGCCCTACACTGTCCATAGCTTATTCTGCTCATCATGTTTAGGAATGATAAAATGTATGCAAATCACTTAATATGTGGAACCCAGCACAGAGGAAATGTTCATTCTAGTAAAAGCTCAACTTTATTGGTTTTAGTAACATACAAGGGGCAGTGTAGTTACCAGAAAGATTATAATCCAGAGATTTGAGATTAAAGTCTGTGCCCTGTTAGTGAGTTAAACAACTTGGAAAAGTCGTCTTCTCTAAGGGCTTTGATTTCTTTTTCTGTGCAACATCCAGTTACATAGCCAACCCTGTGAAGTGGATTTCCTGGAGTGTGCTCTGTGGACGCCCTGCAGTAGCTAACGTCACTCAGTGGTGGTTCCCAGGAAGGATTGTGACTGGTTCAGCCAGGAGTTGGTGCTGTGTGTTCCGCCGCCCCAGCATCAAGGTGTAGACTATTAGTCAGTGGCATGAGGTGGAAACTCAGGGTGAAATCCGCTGGTGAGTTAGCTAGCCCTGCTGTCACCAGCATTATGTCTGTGAGACCGCCACAAGCATAAGTCTAAAGGCACAATGCTTATGTATCTTCTGAAGTCATCATCTCTCTGCCTCTCTGTCTCTGTCCCCCTGTCTTTTTAATGGTACTGCAGTTTGAACTCAAGTTCAAGTACCTGCTAAGCCAGCATCATGCCACTGAGCTGCACCCCAGCCCTGAAGTTCTAATCTCTGCAGAGGATGACAAGTGAGGTCCTGGGAGCCTGAGCCTTGAAGCCTGCAGAGAAATCTCCTGTCAGATTACAGGAACATCAGCGTGGCCTGGGGACGTGGCTCAGAGGCAGAGCACTGGCCCAGCATTTTTAAAGCTCTGAGTTGGACCCCTAGCACTGAAAAATCAAAGAAAAACCAAAAAACATGACAGCCAGCTGATGCTAAGAAAAGATTAATGTGCTCATATATGCTCAGTTGCCACTCTGCAGTCTGAGCTCCTGGGTTCGATTCCCAGCACCATAAAAATGGGAGAAGGACGTGGCAATCCACTCCTGAGGTAATCCTGAAACAATCAGCCATTGAAAACCTTATGAAGGTCACTGTGAGGTGGATACAACTTGATAGCACCTAAAAACAACAAAAAGCTGCACATCTTAAGAAAGAAAAATGTGTGAGCAATTGCCAGGCGTGTCAAAGGTGCAATTGCACACTCATGGCCCCATGTCCATGATGCTTCCACAACATTCTTGACCTTCAAATACCTATTCGAAATGGTCTTGTGCCCCTCAATCGTGTTTCTGACATTTTCTTTGACTTTCCTGCCAGTCACATGGTGGCACTAGCATTCATTTGATGCCTTCTTTTGATTGAATGTCATACTACACATTGCTGCCATAATTCAACTCAACTTTGAAAAGACATACACAACACCACTTCTAATGGGTCTACATTTTCTTTGGCACCCCTGGTATTACATTGACTTAACTACTTGTGACCGTTCCTTAGCAAATTATTCCCCTCCCCTCTACATTGTCTTCAGCTTGCTTATTGCCTTCTATGACATCTACACTCCTTTCCTCTTTTCCTTTTCTGATAAAGATTTCAACTTATTTTTATTTATTTATTTAGAGAATGTCCACAGCCATAGCACCTAGCATCTGATCCCGCCTGATCTCGGAAGCTAAGCAGGGTTGGCCTGGTTAGTCTTTGGCCTGGGAATACCACATACTGCAGGCTAGGGAGAAGGCCCTGATAATCCACTCCCAAAATAATCCACTATTGAAAACTCTGTGAATAGCAGAGAAGAACTGCATAGTACCAAGCATGGCACAGTGTCAGGGACTGTTTCATTCTACTGCACATAGGGTCTCTATGAGTTGGACTTGACTCGATGGCATCTAACAACAACAACAACAATAGTTTTGATAATTTATTTATTTTTTGAAATGAGGTCGCCCTATGTTTCCCAGCCTGGTCTCAAACTCTCTGGCTCAAGTGATACACCCACCTCACCCTCATGAGTAGCTGGAACTCTGGGTGCATACCATCACTCTTGGCTCTTTCTTTTTCTGACATTAGCTCCATGTTTGTTATGAATCAGATTTCACTAAGATGCAGTATGTTAAAAGTGGTATGTAGAAAAAAAACGGATAGAGGAGCAGATTGATTTACTAGTGTCGTTTGGAAAATATACTATCCAGGCATCTCTTTTAAAAGTTAACAGCCCAGTTTGGGCTTTGTAAGAATAGATGTTTTGACTGGGAGAGGAGTTTTAAAAAGGAAATACCTAAATATTGGACTCTTAGGAGGCTCCCACGCCACACCATATTCTGTTGCTATCACATTCATAGCAGATGTTTAGGTGGATGTTTCTGGTTGGGATTTTTTGCAGGTAAACTTTAAAATCGGGTTGAGATCTGGGAATGTGGCTCGTCTATCACACATAAGACCTAGGCTTTCACCCCCCAGCCCTGAAAGCAAAAAAATAAAACAAACAAAAACAGGCTGAATAGAGCTTTATTTGTTTTGGAAAATATTTGACATCTGGGTCTTCAGAATCTGAAATTATAGCATTTGCCAACATCTATGGTGTCAATACTCTCATGATTGCCAGTTTCAAGCTACCAAAATGCCATACCTGAATGCAGAGTTGGGAAGAGATGAAATCTGCTTCTATCAGCTGCTTCCATCATATTGCTGAAAGAGTTCTAGCACTTCCTGTGTAAGGCAGAACTGTAGGCATCTGCCAATAACCCTGAAAAAATCAAAATCCCAAGAAGATTTAGTTCAAAGGATCAAATGCTCATAAAGAACAACAACTCCAGTAAATTCAAATGTAACTCACAGATATGGTCAACTAGAGTTTCCAGAGAGAATCTGCCATGCTTCACAAATTGCCTAGAACATAATAATCACTAAAGTATTACCTGGAAAATTTCAGCTGTATTTGAGCACAGGTTCTTATTTCAAATTTTAAACTGGCATTATTTCAATCATTTCTTAAAACTAAGATTCATCCTAAGAAATTATTCATTGGTTCTAATAAAAGGTGAGCTGCTTATATTTTCAAAAACACATTTTAACTATTGCATACTTCTTAAAGTAACAAATATCCACTGGGCCGGGCCCAAAATAACTTTGCATCCCACTTGCAGCATCTGTACAGTTATACATACCATATTTCATGAAACAATGCACTAAGTAGATGTTGAACATTATTATTACTATTATTGTTATTATTATCATTATTAGAGGTTTTTTTTTGAGATAGGAGATGGGCTGGCCTCCAACTCCTGATCCTCCTGTCTCAGCCTCCTAAGTAGCTCGGATTATAGGCATGTGCTACCATCTGCAGTTGGTGGACATTATTATTAATCTTTACCTTTGGAGCCTGAGTATTCAAAGGCACCCTTTAATAACACAGATGGTAAATTCTCAGTGCTATATTTAGATAAATTATCAGAAGGCTTGGCTCCTAACATCCTGGAAAACCTTTAGGAAAAATCTATTTGACTTTTTTTTAAAGGTTACTGTTGCTAGGCAACACCTTTCTTCTGGGACATTGACCACATTTCTCAGATTTTATTAGAACACCTGTCTGGTTGCTGGTAGAGGTGGAGGAATTCATTCTGCTGCTGTCTGACATTTCCTTAGGGTTGGGAGCTCAGCAAGGACGAGAGGATTCAATCCAGGGGAGGCTAGGAGTTTCCTTCCCTCCTCTCACACATCTGTAGGGATCTTGTGCTATAGGCCGAGGGCAGTGGATTGGAAAATGAGGATCTCTGTGTTTCAACTTTAATCAGGCTATTTACTCACTGGGAAATCATCAACTCATCTCCCAACCTTAGGTTCCCAGTTTGTCTAACCAGTTCCAGCAGTAATCTGCTCCAATGGTGGGGAAGACCACATTTCAGAAATGGGAGATAGTCTGCCCATCCTTCTTCCTGAGCTGATCAGTGGCAATCATTCACATCAATAACACGTGGTGGCTCATTTTTCTTTAATTTATTGACTTTTAACAAAAATCGTATAACCCAATATTTTAACCAACACCTCTTCTACTGCAAATCTGAAAGAGACGTTTTATCCTTCGACATAGACTCTGTTTTTCCTTATTTTAAAGGAGACTGTAGCATTCAAACATAGATCCAAATCAAAACCTAATTGCCTCAGGTGGTTAATTGAATCAAAAGAAGAGTTGCTTCTAATTGCCGGTTGTCTCCTGATTGCAGGGTTATCTGTATTCACCCATGACTAGTAAGTTCGTAATTTAAGAAGCCCTACACTGCCACTTGCCTTAATAGCCCTCATTTTAGCAAGCTGATGTCTTCAAGTCAAAGGATGCTTAACATAATGTTTAGTAATGTTGATGAGTCTTCATCAATTATCCCTGAAATAAGCACTTGTGGAGAAGGAAGTAATTTCCTAATTCTTCTCTGCTTCTCCTCCATCCAATGCACTCCAGCTCCTTTTTCCACAGGAGCATAGGCAGGCAGGTGCAGGAACACGCCCATCTGCTGAATCTGACGTCACTGAGGAAGCCGAGACCATTCAGTGCCTCCCCAGCCTTTCAAACAGCCCTGGTGTCAATCTTCTGTAGTCTCACATTTTAGTGCTCAATGGCTAGGGCTTCTCTCTTGGCAGCAGCTACTTGACCTTCCAGGTTCTCAAGAAAGATGTGGAAAAGTCCCACAAGGAAGAGGACTCTGGTTTCTGAGAGGATTTGACCACAAGTCTAAAAGAAGCGACAGTCATGGTTTCTACAAAGAAGCTGTTCCTGGAGCTGAGAGGCTGTAGCCGCCAGCAAGATCATACAGACGCCAAGAAGGCCAGATGCACCTAGGAGGGCAGTCCTGAGCAGCGTGGACTTCACTCAGCTGCTACCTAGTTAGGTTGTTGTTCGGTGCTGGTGCCTTCGAGTCAAGTCCAACTCATAGCGACCCTCATAGGGTTTTCAATGGCTGTTTCGGGATTGCCTTGGGAGTGGATTGCCACGCCCTTCTCCCATTTTGTGGTGCTGGGAATTGAACTTGGGGCCTCAGAGACTGCAGTGCAGCGCTCTACCAACTGAGCTAAATCCCAGCCCAGCTGTTACCTAACAGCTCAAGAATTCTGACTTAAAATCCCCTTGCGATGGAAGAACAAAGCCACCGTCTACATAATGCCAAGGTGGTCCTACGTGATCTAGGTTGGACTTGGCATCGCCTTCTGTTTTTGTGATATTAGGTAAGTCACTTAACTTTTCTGAGGGTCATTTTTTTTTTAAAAGAAATGACCTGAACAAAATACTTCCTAAGTTTCCTTCTAGTTCTGAGCTTCTATGGCTCAATTTTGTGCCTTTCCTTCTAGACCTCCACTTAGTCCTCTCAACAATTAACCTACATTTCTATTGTAGTCTCCGGAAATTAATAATATCCATGAGATTAGAGTTCCTAGTGTCTGATATTGTCCCCGAAGCATTTTAGCACTGCCTTTATTTTCTCATCTGGGGTTTGTTGTTGTTAGGTGCTGTTGAGTCATATCTGAGTCATAGTGACCTTATGTACAACAGAATGAAATACTGCTCGATTCTGTGTCAGTTACACAATCTTGTTTATGCTTGAGTCCATTGTTGCAGCCACTATGTCAATCTGTCTAGTTGAGGATTTTCCTTTTTTTTCATTGACCTGCCACTCTCCTAAACATGATGTCCTTCTCCAAGGATTGGTCCCTCCTGACAACATGCCCAAAATATGTCAGACGCAGTGTAGCCATCCTAGCTTCCAAGGAGCACTCTGGTTGCACTTCTTCTAAGACAAATCTCTTGATTCTTTTTGCAGTTCATGGTGTATTCAATATTCATCTCCAGCATCATCTCAAAAGAATCATCTCAAAGTATTCAAAAATATTCATCTAAAAAACATCAATTCTTCTTTTGTCTCCCTTATAAAACATCTAGCTTTCACTTGGTATGATGTTACTGAAAATACCACTGTATGAGTCAGGTGCACCTTTGTCTTCAATATGACATCTTTACTTTTTGGCACTTGAAAGAGGTATTTTCCAACAGCTTTTACCAATGCAATGTGCCTTTTGATTTCTTGGCTGCTGCTTCTGTGGGTGTTGATTGTAAAAGAAAGTAAAGCAAATCTTGGACAACTTCAATCTTTCCTCCTTCTATCATGAAGTTGCTTACTGACCCAGTTGTAAGGATTTTTGTTTTGTTGATGTTGAGTTGCAATCTATACTGAAGGCTGTATTCTTTGATCTTCCTCGGTAAATGTTTCAAATCCTCTTCACTTTCAGCAAGCAGAGTTGTATCATCTGCATAGCTCAGGTTGTCAATGAGTCTTCCTCCAATCCTGATGCCATGTTCTTCCTCATAAATTCCAGCTTCTCAGATTATTTGCTCAGCATAGAGATTGAAGAGGTATGGTGAAAGGATACAACCCTGATGCACACCTTGCTCAGCTTTAAACCAGGCAATGTTTTCTTGTTCTGTTCAAATGACTGAACTCTAAGAACAGTGAGAAGCCACTTGTCAGTCTTCACCAGAGGAGGATGAAAGAAGATACCTTTTTTGGGACAGCCAGTAAGGGGCAAGCCCTGCCATAAGAGGACCTACAGGTAAACATGCCTGGCTGAGGATCATTTAAAAGAGTCAGGGAAATTGTTCAGAAAGTGTTTGCTTGGGTCATCAGATCTCAGAAGCTAAGCAGGGTCAGGCCTGGTTAGTCCTTGGATGGGAGACCGCCTGGGAACACCAGGTGCTGTAGGCTTGGGAGAAGGACCCAGCAACCCACTTCCAAAAAGCAATCCACCATTGAAAACCCTATGAACAGAGAAGCACTGACAATAGTGTTTTCGCCTGTTGTACAGAGGGTCTGTATGAGTTGGACACCAACTTGATGGCACCTAACAACAACCACAACATACAGGACATATGGTTTTATAAGAAATGGCCTTTGCCCCAAGGAGTCTAAAATTATTAGGGAAAGATAAGACATGAACACAAACATGATTTCATAGGAACTTCGGAGTTCAATAGTGTGTTGTTGCATTTCCCAAGAGAGCTATCGTTGAACCTGGGATGGCTGGGTAAGACTCCATGATGTTGGCAGCATTGGAGCTGGATCCTTGGGAGCTCCATGGTGGATGAAATGAAGGGGGAGCGTTCCTGGCATGGCAAAGGGACAAGATAAAGGCAAGAAAGGCCGAGCATGTAGGGGGGTAAGCCAACAGCAATTTTTTTTTTTTTCGGTACTAGGGGTTGAACCCAGGGCCTTGCGCTTAAATGTTCTGCAAGTGCTGGACAACTGAGCGGCACCCCACAGCCCATATTTTGACTTTTTGAGACAGGGTCTCACTAAGTTTCGCAGACTGCCTCGAGTGGTCTCGAACTTGAGATCCTCCTGCCTCTGCCTCCCAAGCCGCTGGGATCACAGGCAGTCACTACCGTACGCAGCGCCCAACAGTAAATTTTGATTGGAGTTGAGGTAGATTCAGGGGACCAGGGGGAGGTATGGCTTCATGGTGGCTGGTTGGGGACAGGAGTGTGGTTGGCAAGGCTGTGGAGTGTGGTTGGAGCAGTGCCCGCGGAAAGGCGGACTTGAAGCTACATCCTGAGCCCCTGGCTCTGTGGGGCACTGTTTGTCTTCAGATCCCCTCAGGTGCTTTTGGTAACATCTGAGCACCTTGTCCCGAAGGCCTCTGTGGGCTTTGGTCTCCAGTGGTGCAGCTCTAGTTCTCTTCCTCAGAGGACTTCCCTCGGGAGTCTGGGCCCCCATCCCTGCACAGTCAACAGGCTATAAGCTCCTTATAGTTTATCCCCCCTCAGGAACATCTCAGCAGCACAGCAGCCGGATCTCAGCAGAGGGCTATCTGGGCCCAGCTTCTCTATGAGAGCCCCCTTGAGGAATCAGGTTCATTCTACTCCATAGGTGTTGGCCTGAGACTGGGCCCTGGCTTGCTTGGCTCTTCCTTTCCCTGTCTTAATTCCCCAACTTCCAACTCTGGCTCCTCTGGAGAAACCGCTTTAATACATCACTCAGACACAAATTCTTCCTTCATGGGCCACTTCTTGGGAGCTTGACCTAGAAGCTGGCCAAGGTCTACTTTAATTTCCCTAGCAGGTACAGAAAGACTCTAGGGGTGGGGAGGCCCAGTGGCCCTCTTGAGATCAACTGAGAAACAGCTTTAGTAGAATGGCAAGAAAACACCTAAATTCAAGGATTAAGAAGGCAGCAGGTGTCATGGACAATTTGTCATTCTTTTGGGGTGTCTATGTTTTTTTGAACCCTTATGTGTCTGTCAGCTTGTTGTGCTGTGGGGGCTGCATGTTGTTGTGATGCTGAAAGCTATGCCACTGGTATCTCAGATACCAGCAGGGCCACCCATGGTGAACAGGTTTCAGCTGAGCTTCTGGACTAAGACAGATGGAGAAGGACCCGGTAGCCCACTCCCAAAACAATCAGCCATTGAAAACTCTATGATGGTCGTGATGAGTTAGACCTGGCTCAACGGCACCTAGCAAAAATTGTGCTTGAGATATTTCTAGTCTTTTTCTTCTAAGCAGAATTCAGAAAATGGAAATGTCTGGCTTCTTCTGCAGGTGGGATGCAAGAAGGTGATGCCTGTGGCACCCGTCAGACACACCCATGTCAACCATCTGTTCAGAAAGGAGCAACTTGGGAAAGAGAACTTCATTATTTTTGTTGAGTAGGTGGCAACAGAAGTTCTGGCTTTTTGAGGCGCTGTGGTTGTGACATTGTAGTCCTGATTAAATTATTTTTTGTTTTAATAGAGAGTGTGTTGCGTGTAGAAATAATGGGTGGAGGTGGTTCCCTGTGGTGATCAGTGGGGTGGGTGGTGACGGCAGCCACAGACGTGGGAATCATTTTCTCTTGAGGAGAGTTCATTGGCTTGTTTTTGGGCATTGTTCCTGGAAACTCAACAACAGCAATCCTGCTTCCCCAGCCTTCCTGACAATATCTTTTCAATAGAGTCCACTTCTGAATACTTGGAGCCCACCTTGATTGCTTGCACATAGGAGCTCTGCCCGGGATAGTAGAGGATAAAGAAATGGTGGCCATGGAGGCCAGCTTTCCCAAAGTCATGTGAAAGAGAGAGACAACACTGGAAGCCTGGGAGTCCGCCTCTGAGATGGTCCGCAGTGAAAACTGCGTTTTAGTGTTCATGTAATTAGTTCCATTGTCCCCTTCTGCATTGAATCAGGACTTGTGTGTGTGAATGACAGAATAGAGAGGAAATAGCGTGTCACTTACAGTTGTTGCCATCAAGTTGTGTCCAACTCATAGTGACCCTCATAGGGTTTTCAATGGCTGATTGTTTCAGGATTGCTTTGGGAGTGGATTGCCACATCCTTCTCCCATTTTTGCGGTGCTGGGGATCAAACCTGGGTCTTTAGAGACCACGGAGCAGTGCTCTACCAACTGAGCTAAACCTCAGCATGATCTCCAGATCTAATTCATAAAGGCATTATCATTTCTGATTTGATTTGTCAGATGGCTCACTCTGGGGATGCCAGCCACCATGTTGTGAGAACACTCAAGCAGTGCTGTGGAGATGCCTTTGTAGAGGGGGACTCATTTGTCAGTACCAATTTGCCACTTCGGTGAGAGAGTCACCTCAGATACCAAGTTTTCTTTCCCATCTCCTTTCCCAACTGACCTAGGGCTGCAATCTTGTGAGAAACTTCTAGCCAGTGCTGCCCAACCAAGCTGTTACTGAATGCTTGACTCATAGACTCCATGAGAGATAAGAAATGCCTATGATTGTTTTAAACTACTAAGTCTTGAAATAACTCATTATGTAGCAATAGATACTGAAATATAGGGTTTAAGGATGGTTTGTTTCTATAAGGCAGGGGAGAACTGAGCCCTTTTACAATGAAGAGAAAGGCATAGAGCCCTGAGGACAGCTTCTGACCTAATACAGAAGAGAACTGAGCAAGGCTGAGAGAGGCAAGGAGGGAGGAAAGGAGGGAGGGAGGGAGGGAAAGAAGGAATGAATGAATGAAGGAAGGAAGGAAGGAAGGAAGGAAGGAAGGACCAAATACACAGATATAGCTTTGGCAGAAAGGAAGAACTTCTTTCCTTGAGATAGAAATAAGAGAGAGGAAATGATAGCTAGAGCCCAGGATGGGCACAGAGGAGGGGATAGATTGGATTCTTCATCTTGGCAAAGTGAGAGGTGAGCAGGATCATCTGCAAAGACCGAGGGGACTTGGAGTAATGAGTCCACTTTTTAAGCTTACATTTTAGAGTTTGCCAGGCATTGTGTTGAGAATATTCCATGGATAATTCCATGGAATCACTCTACCAACTTTATGAGACAAGGGGCATTTTTCTCGTAATTGTATAGACGACGAGCAGGCACTCAATGGAGCTAAGGAACTGAGAAGGTGAACCAGGTCTGTTGGATGCCAGAGGGCTAGCTCCTGATACTGCCACGCTCTGTGCACAGTTTCCTTAAGAACAACTGTTCGGAGAAATTTAAAGAGTGAGTCAAATGGAAAAGGAAAAGATTTCCTCAAGAAAATATAAGACGCTCAACCTTCACAATTTCAACCACAAAAATAGACACAAAGATATACAGACTTTCCCCTAGCTGTTAAAATTGCTTTTTAATATCCTCTAATAGCCAGTTATGTCAAGAAACACTTAGAGAGTGGGCATTGTTTTGCACAGCAACATATCCTGAAACTGCATACAACCCTGAAATGTTGTACACATTTTAGTTCCTTTTTTTTGAGAAGGTAAAGTTATCTGCACAGTTTAGGGACTGGCTTGAGAATGCTACTTCTATTCATACCTAATGCTCATCATTGAAGTAAGAAAAGATGGGTACTGCCTGTCAGTCAGCTGTTGGGTTGGAGAGTTGCTTCCTTCTCTAAGGGTCCAAAATTATAAAGTAGAATGATAAAAGGGAAGCTTGGTTTTGAAAAACTGAGCTGCCCAGATGTTGTAAAGCTGTGATAATTGAAATTGTGTGATACTGGAGCTGTGACAGCTCAGTGAGACTCGCGGCTGCCAGAGTCCTCACTGTGCTTTAAGAGGTAGTTTATAATTAAGAGAACATCACAATAAAAAATAAATAACAGTGTAAACTTAAAAGCAAAAAAGAGCCATCAAAACCAGCAGAAAGAATGAGAAATCATGTGTTGATAGAGGTAAAGGACAACACTATGTTTAATCAGGAAGGAGATACAGATCTTCACCCTCAGCACTTTTATTTTTCCTCACTTATTATTTGTTCTGGAAAATACATAATTATACCCTTATTAAAATGTAGGGTCCTTTTAATCATAAGTGGTGTGAAAGAAATCACCAAGAGAATAATAATTTTGACTTTATTTAATTACAAAATTTAAAACTTTATATGGCTTTAAAAGGAATGAAATGGCTAACAGCAATCTGGAAGGTAGAGAACATGGTAAAGAGAAAGTAGAAAATACTCATGTGAATATATCAACATGCCTGATAGTGACAGTACTCTATAAATAGACCAAGGACAAATAGAGAGGATTCACAGAAGAAATAAAAAATGCCAGGAAACATATGAAAAAGTCTTTGATCACATCGGTTATCAAAGAAATTAAACCAACAAAATGCTAATTGTCATCTAAGAAAGTAGGAAGGCTAAAAGCCCGGCATAGGCTGCCGAGGGTCAGACATTTCTTCTGGAAGTGTGAATTAGTATAGACCCTGTGGTAAGAAAATCTACACTATGGATCAACTACTCATATACAATGCCTTATAATTATTATTATTATTTGTGGTACTGAGGTGTTGAACCTAGGACCTGTCACATGCTTTGCGAGCACTCCACCACTGAGCTGAATCTCCAGCTGAGGGTTTCACTAAGTTACTTGCTCTGCCTCTGGCCTTGAACTTGTGATCCTCCTGCCTCCACCTCCCACATTGTTGAGATTACAGGCATGTGTCAGTGTGCCAGGCTTACAATGTGTTATTATTAACTATGAGGAGATGATGAACGTTTAAGGTGATGGACATGTCCATTACCATAATTTGATCACTAACTCCTATCTTCATGAATCAAACCATCACATTGGTCTTCAATTAGTGTATGCCACAGAGAGAGAGAGAGAGAGAGAGAGAGAGAGAGAGAGAGAGAGAGAAGCTTTGTGAAGTTCATACTCCCTGACCCAAGTGCACGTCTGAAAATCTATACAGAAGAAATAATCAAGAGGTCAGAAAAATATTTGTCCATGAAACTGCAGGAAAACCTGAATAAACCCTCTAGCTTCACTTGCGTTTAGTTACTTGTTTTTATCATCCATTAACTAAGGTCATATAACTAAGCAGATCCTCCCATGAAGCTTTGCCACAGATCACACGCCTGGCTGTGGATTGTGGTGCTGATGGTTGCCTGAGTTATTTTTCAGGAGCTTGGAGGTTGCTCAAACCAGCTAAAGTCAGTGTCCCTTCCCTGGTGCCTGGGAAACTCTCTGATTGGTGAATGACCTTCAAAACACACAAATGCTGCTGTTTTCTGAATCTGTGTACCAGGAAGAGCTGTGAAGTTCTGTTACTTTTCCTTCCTCTACTTCCAGTCACCTGCCCCAGTCCTCAGGCCACCTGTTTCCTCATCTCTTCAATACTCTAAACCTCGTCTGTGGGGCAGCAGATTTGGGGTTGGCTGGCTCTCCTGGCTTCATACTTGGCTGCTTTGCGAACAAACTCTTTCTCTATTGCAAAACTTGTCATTTCCGTGGCTGGTGGATGGAGCAGGTCTGGTTTGGTGACATACACCAGGATGTTAATTGCAATGCTTTTGTAAGAGTTAAAAAAACTAGCTTGGTGTGGTGTTGCCAGGCTGTCATCCCAGCACTTAGGAGGAGGCTGAGGCAGGAGGCCTGTGAGTTCAAGGACAGCTTCATAGCAAGCCCTGTCTCAAAAAACCCAAACAAGCAAACACAAATAAAATACAAAAATGAATAGTACTCAAGAATGTGAGAATACTTAGAGGAAATATGTGTTAGTCACATAAGAATATAAGGTCATTAAATCCATATTCTTCAAAAAATTTTGGGGGCATGAAAATAATCATAATTGATGGGAAAATCACACACAAATAGAATATACTATATGTTCCCAGTTACATAATATAACGACTATCACTGGAAACAGAACATGCAATGTTTACTTAAATAAAAAAGATATCAAAATACTAAATGTGTAATACTCAGAGTGGAAATTCAGGTGATTTCAATTTTCTCCTCCGCACTTCTCCAGATTTCCAGAAATGGAGCATGAACTACTTTTATAAGGGAAAGTCATTATCTTAAGTATAACTTTCCATGGTCTGTGCAGATGGGCCATTTGCTTTCCTATAGTTGGTAGGGCTCCAGCCTGGGTAGAGGATTAGTCTCTTGTGGTATCTCTTGTATAATGCTAGAAATGAGATGGAAATTCCCAAGACATCTAGTCTCTGGTTGGGACCATTTGAATGGATTCCAAGTAAGTCTCAGTGAATCCTTCCTTCATATAAAAAGAGAGAGGTGGGAACAGACACCAATTAAAGGGTCCTCCAGGGCTTTTAGCCCAGTGCTTCTTAAACACTCATGCACAAGTAGAAATGCTGATAAAATACAGATGGAATTCTGCAGGTCTTACGAGGGGCTGGGGCTCTGCCTTTCTGAAAAGTTCCCAGGTGATGCTGGTGCTGTTGGCCTATGGACTACACTTTGAATAACAAGGGGAAGAGTCCCTCCCTTGGAGGACAGCCTGGCATTTCCTGCTTGGAGATATAAAAGATGAGAAACAAATTCAACCAGCAAGAGTTTGCTAGATGAGTAATATGCATGTGATGTTTGGGAGCGCACATCTGGGGGACTCTCCTGGGCTATGGGGTCACTAGGAGGTTAACAAATGACCTCATAGCACACCCAGTGAATATGAGGATGCATATACATCTTTCGGTACATGTATATTTTTCTGCATTTCTGGTGAACAACTTTCAGGAAATTCTCGGCCATTATTTTTGTTTTTTCCTGAGGAGTTGCATCAGTGATCAAAAGAGCAAACCACCAATCCCTTCCCTTGTCCTTTCTCTTTTTCCTTTTCACAAAATCTCTGGTCTCTGCATGTGTGCTCAGTAATAAGAGAAGCCAGGGCCTCCTGTGGGTCCTAGGAAATGCATTATCTAATCTAAAAATAGCCCATTGTCTCAGGCAAAAGTAAATCCCGTATACTCATCCAGCAGAAAGCGATCCCGCCTTTTAAAAGATTTATTAGTTTTGCATCTTCTTCTCTATGAAAGGCATTTTTCATCTCATCTTGTGATAGATAAATTGAATTAAGTGGGAACTGAAATAGCTTCCTTTTAAAGGTGTATAAATCTTTGTGATGTAAGCCCTTGGGTTTTCAGAGGCCTCCAGGTCCTTGAAGAATCAAAACACTTAGTGAGGAGAAGAAGGAAAGTAACTGTTGTTATAGAAACAGATGCCTTGCTGGAAGAGTTTAACCAAGAAACATCAGGGGCTGTGGTGGGATTGGGGAATCACTGCTAATTCAGATAGGTTGCTTTTGGAGGTGAGGAAATTTGTTGGTGGTGACAGCTGCCCAGCCTAATGAAAAGCACCGAACTGCACAACTTAAAATGGGAACAATAACACAACCTCCATCTCCAGAAGCCTTATTTGTGCTGTTGCCCAATTTCCACAGTGCCAAGCCGCCCGCTCTAGCTGTTTCTGTGGAAATGAGCAGGAAAGTGAGAGGAGACAGCGCTGAGAAGACACTGCGTGGAGTCAGGAGGCTGTTAGGACATGGGCTTAGCCCCAGGGCCAGCTGTGGCCAGGATGTGACCTCTGGTCACCTCCCCCCACCGGAGCGCAGAAGTCTGGAACCACCTGAGTTACCTTGTGCCCAGCAGCTGAGGGCACACATTGGTTTTAGGGCCACCTCTCCTCCGCTTGTCCATTTGTCCCTTCCTTCTCTCTCAGTCACCTGGCCCACCTCCTCTTTTTGGCCTTGGAGAGTTTACCTGGGCACCCACTTTGTCCGCCTGCCTTCCTTGGATCGTAGCTCAGAGCTGCTGGAACCTCTGTTTCCCGGACTGCGGTTCCTAGGAGCCCCAGTAAAGTCCCTCTGCTTTGCCAGTGTAGGCTGGATTGATTGACCTTTTCATGACCCTAGTTTCCACTGTGACAATTGTTTCCTGATCAATGGAGTTTGGAGGGAAGTTGCGGAGCACACAGCATTCCCTGTGTGCTAGCTTTCTAGGACATTTATTCTTTTTGATTCTTTTGCTGTTTTCTTTTTCTTTTTTTTTTTTTTGCTTGAAGTGATTAAGATATGATGAAAGAGCCCCAGAGTGGGATCCAAGAATTCAAATTTGTTCTTTTACTAATTCAGACATTTAACAACATGGTTAGCACCTACGCGTGCTGGACGCTGTGCTGAACGCTGAGAATGTTAAGGTGGCTGGAGTGAGCCCTGCCCTCGAGATCACAGTCTAGCCAGGAACACAAAGGCAACACTGCTGTGGAATGTGTGTGTATCTAGGCTGGCAGAATTCTTTTCCCTGGCAGGTGGGGAATGGAGGTGGGGAGTGAATGTCTTGGAGACGAGGAGGTCTCTGCCTTGGGAGCAGAGTGGGAGACTGCAGTTCAAAATAATGACAACAACAAAAGGCACAGAGACAGATGAGTGGGACGTGAGGACATAGCAATAATAGGTTGGGCTAGATCATGGTTCCGTAGTGCATCCAGAAAGAAGAGCTCGTTTGCTTTTATTCCATAAAGTCATTGTCATTATCTTATAGGAAATGGGGAGCCATTGAAGTCCACTTAGCAAGGGAGAGGTGCGCAAAGATCAACAGCATTTCACTTTGATAAAAAGAAGGATCCATGAGATATGGGGAAAGAGATATGGGGAAAATCTAGAATGGAAAAGGCCAGGAAATAATATTGTGTTATACTAGGTAAAAAATGAATGATGTAATGGTGTGGGGTGGGGTGGAAAGGGGAAGGTAGAGGAACAATACAGATGAAATTTATAGAAGCGAGTGCTAGATTGCATGCATAAGGGTGGAGCAGATGGTGAAGTCGGGTCAACACCCTTGGATGACCAAGTGAGTGGTGATGTCCACTCACCAGTCTGGACAGTAGGCGATGAGAGAACATTCCTGGAAGGTGGAATGGGTACCTGTGATGAAGGGCGTTCAGATTGAGGGTTCAGAATGACTTCACTGTGTCCCTCAGTCACTGACCAGTTGTGGCACTTTGAGCAGCTTTCTCAACCTCTTGGAACCCAGCTTGAATCCACAGGCAATAAAGAAGAAATTCTGAGAGTCAAATAGTGCTGAGACTATTTCCCAGCCAGAGAGATTTAAAAAGTCTACAGCTATTCCTTTGTGCTCCCAAATGGGAATGCAATATATTTATTAGATCAATTGGGATAAAAAAGGCATTGGAGACAGAAATATGTTCCCCGATCCATACAAAGCCATTACAAATAATGATTTGGCCTCTAGTCTTGATATCTGGGCCCTTCAGCCATATCTATAGATGGTGGCATCTTGTTGTTGTTGTTGCTAGGTGCTGTCAGGTTTGACTCATAGTGACCCTATGTACAGCAGAATGAAACACTCCCCAACACTGCCATGCATATAATCTTTTTAGGTTCGAGCCCATTGTTGCAGACACTGTGTTTTTTCTCATTTTGAGTCATGCCACATCAGCAAAAGGAGGCCCCAGGGGCTTTACTCCATTCCCATCATTAATGTCAACTCTATTTTGATGAGGTAACTCTTTCCTAGTAGTCTCTTGAATGCCTTCCAGCCTGGGGGACTCATTTTCCAGTACTATACTTGACAGTGCTTCTCTGCTATTTATAGGGTTTTCAATGGCTGATTGTTTCCTGAGTGAGCTGCTGGGTCCTCCTCCGTAGTCTGTCTCAGTCTGGAAGCTCACCTGAAACCTATCCATCATGGGTGGCCCTGCTGGTATCTGTAATATCAGTGGCATAGCTTTCAGCATCACAGCAACACACAAGCTCCCCACAGCACGACAAGCTGACAGACAGGTGAGGGGTGGCATCTTAGATGTATATTTTGTATATTATTCAAATAATCTATAATAAGCAGGCATTATTTTTATATTCAGGGAAAGACTAAAAATCGACACATAAAATTATAATTGTCTATGTATTTGCACATGTAAAAACATGAACAGCAAAAATAAATATGTGGATGATAAATACATCAGTGGGATGTTCTTTTCTTCTGTTTTTCTTTTCCAAGTACACTGTGATGAGCATTCTTTTCTTTTAAACTTTACAAAGATTTTTTTAAAGAATGTTTTGTCTATAAATGATACAGTGCTATGTAGTCAGTGCTATAAACAGGAACACATTTTGTTTACAGTTATTACATCTAAGTTATTCTTAGTGTTCAACTATGTAAAGCTTAGACTAAAGCAGGGACTTTAAAATTGAAGCTCCCATAGGTGACCCTGACATTGTATCCATATGGGTACAATTTAAAGTAATGCTATACAGTTGGAGATTGTGACATAAGCCTGTAAAAAGTTGGGAGGCAGAGGCAGGAGGATCAGAAGTTTGAGGCCAGAGGCAGCCTGTATAACTTAGGGAGACCCTGCTTTAAAACAAAAAAATAAAAATGAGCTGGGGGGGTAGCCCCATGGTACAGCACTTGCAAAGTATGTGTGAGGCCCTGGGTTCAACCCCCAAGTACTGCAAAATAAATAAATAAATAAAATTTCAAAATTAAAAAATAAAAAATGAAGTAATACTATAATCGTTTTTATATAGTATAAGAATCACCATGTATTTGACGCCTCTTCTAAAGAAACCAACAATCTATGAGAGATGATGGCTCATCCTTCAGCATGTGCTCCCTTCCCAGATGCTACAGGGAAAACACTTTAGCTTTTTAACAACCGCAGGTCAGGCACAGGCTTCCAAGTGGAATTCGACTCTCCACTTTAGAGAGGAAAATGCCCTTGCAGGCATGATCCCTGGGCTGACAAGACCATTAGTTTTATTTTAGCAAAGTCATGGCAGAGAAAACAAATGGGGAACTGCATTTCACTTTGAGCATTTATTAGCCTTGCTTCAAGGTTTCGTTTTTGGGATTGGCTGTTCTTTGGGAGTTAATACAGAGGAATTCTGATGTTTGTCTCTAATTAATTTTCTCCATTCTCATTTGCATTTTATTTGTTGTAGTCCTTGCCGGGCTTTCTCTGAATGAAACAAGGGTTCCCTGGAGAGAAGCGTGCTTGCTTCTCATTTTAAAACCTGCCTGTGACAGAAAGAGAAAGCGAGGGATTGACGGGGTTGCACGTTTGCACTGGGTCTCAGTCGGCCCTTCTCACCAGCAGCTCTTCCCAGTCATTTTGACGCACAGGCCTATGGAGAGAAGCGTCGTCTTTTGAAACCGACACACGGTGTCACTGGGAGGCTCTCAGCACCATTCTGTTGCCTTCATTTCATTTTTTGTCTGCATCCCAGAAATTGAAGTTGTTTTCATAAATCCAACTTTTTCCTCAGAACCTGCAGGCCACACATTCAAAGCTGCAGCGAGATCAGCCTTGGAGACCCGAGACTGCTCCCTGCCTCGCCTCATCTGCTGACCGCGGCTGCCCATGCTCCCAGTTCTTTTCCTTGAGGTAAATATGGGGGCACCATCACCTGAGGTTCCCTGGGGCTCTGGGGACATAAAATGGCAGGACTTCTATGAAAATGTGCTCCATGCTGCTGAAGCATCGCCTTAGGCCCTTTGAGTCACCCAGGCTCTGTGTTTGCTCAGCTGGAGAGGTCAAATGATTTGTTCTTCCACAAGTTAATCATTTACGACAAATTTGCTGGGCTGAGACTGCGCGCTGGCTCTGCCTTGCAGACCAGCTGGGTGCGCTTGCCTTTCTAAATCTGCTGTGCTCAGGACTGGACTTTTCCTCCCATCTCCTACCCTAGCCTCAGGCCAGGGAGAGTTTGCCCCTCACCCCCTCCGCTCCATTCCCTTCTGCGACCTTCTGTTCTCCCCTTTTCCCCCCTTGTCAACTGAAGGCACAGAGCCAGCCTTCACCTGCCAGAGTGTGTCAGGGCCCCACTGTGGTTCTCACACTTGATGGGAGGCTGAGCTACTGAGCAAGCTTAGCTCCAGGGCCCTGGGTGCCCGAGCCTGGCAGCGTGCTGTAAAGTCTAGGAATGCCAGATACATTAGCCTCGCTTAACTTCAACCTCTCCGTCCGATCTCCCCTCACAGGTCTGAATTTCAAGTAGCTGTGGACATTTTGGAGAACCATCTAAAGAAAAGTTGAATTGGAGACACTTCTGGGTGGGATTTAGTGGCATTGTGCAGTCATAACTTTACGGAGAAAAGGCTTCCAGGATTCCTCTTCACCTGCTGCCGCCCTGGTATACACACATGAAGGGGAGACCCAAGGATCCCATTGCAAAGCGAGCAGGTCTCCATGGTAGCTGGTATCCTAACTGTGTGGGGTAGAGGAGAAACACGGTCTGAAAATGATGCAGTCTGATGCCACACTGTGGAAACCGTTTTTTTTTTTTTTTTTTTTTTTTCCTAGTACTTGGAGGTTGAACTTAGGTCCCTTGCACATACTTTGAAAGCCTGGTACCATTGGGCTGCACCCCTGCCCACTTTTTATTTTTTTATTTTGAGATAGAATTTTGCTAAATTATGTAGGCAGCCTCTGGTGTTGAACTCACAATCCTCCTACCTTAGCCTTCTGAGTCACCAATTTTACAGGCGTGCATCACTGTGCCCAGACAAGAACCACTTTCAAATTAGGAAACTTATCTGGGAAGGGAACTTGATTGAAATCTTCCCAAATGTGGCCCCCATCCAAAAAAACTTACATGACATCATCAATGTGATACCAAAGAAACTTCTACATTGTCAATTTAAAATTTTGATCAACCAGGTTAGAGAAAAGACCTCTGATCTTGTATTTGGTGTGATATCTTTGTCATACAAATGGGTGCCCAAAGACTTTGTTGTTCTTGGTTGCCGTCCAATCAGATCCTACTCATGGTGACCCTATGTACAACAGAATGAAACACTACCCAACACCGTGCCATGCACATGATCTTTTTAGGTTTGAACCCATTGTTGCATCCACTGTGTTTCTTCTCATTTTGAGTTGTGCCACATCAGCAGAAGGAGGTCCCAAGGGCTTTACTCCATTCCTATCATTAAGGTCAACTCTACTCTGAAGAGGCAATTCTTCCCTAGCGTCTTTTGAATGCCTTCCAGCCTGGAGGATGGGGGAGCTCATTTTCTGGCACTCTATTTGACAGTGCTTTTCTGCTGTTCATAGGGTTTTCAATGGCTAATTGTTTTGGGCTGCCAGGTCTTTCTCCTTAGTCTGGAAGCTCAGCTGAAACCTGTCTACCATGGGTGGCCCTGCTGGTATCTGAGATACCAGTGGCATAGTTTTCAGCAGCTACACACAAGCAACACACAAGCATCTACAGCATGACAAGCTGGCAGACGTGTGGGGGACTCAAGAACTAAGCAGCCAAAAATGCAGGAAGGAAATTATGGTTGAGATGTATCAGGTCTTGAATTGGTTTTTCATTTTTTATTCATTTTTACATTATTTCCTACTGGATCTAATGATGTTCCTTATATTTGTCAGTGTGTAGAAATTTGTATTTTGTTGTGTTTTTGATTTCCCTCATATCTGTACTCAATTTTGTATCCTTTTTACCAAGTGGAAATCTGAAATTGTTTAAGCTTTAGGATGTTCAACCACTGGATCTATCTCTAGTCTTAAGCTCTTGCAGATGTGATGCTTCTGAAGAAAAGAAAATAATTTGTTTAGTAAAGCTGCTACGTCACGAAGTTTTACTTCACATTGTAAAACCTTAGAAAAATTACTCTTTTCATCTTTTTAGTTGCCATGTTACAGAGCACATACTTTTATCCAGTAAATCTCAACCCAAGTACTAGAAATCATATGTTTGAGCCTGGGGAAAAGTCCAAAAATATTGGAATCTGCTCTCATGAAACTACTCCGATTTTCTGGTTTCCATAACGTAAGACTTTAGCCTAGAGGACATCCCTTCCTATGTGTTAGACCAACGCCTCAAACTCTAAAAATATAAAGCAACATCCAGTAGGAAGGAAGCCATACCATAAGAATAATTTGGCTGGTTGTTAGGAACAGTTAGTACCTAGGCACAGCCAAAATTGGTGTTTGTCTTCTAACAGACCATAATAGCAAGCGGCATAGAGACAGGAGGGCAGGGAACACATGCAGCCTGTTTCCAAAGGGTTGCTGTGGGATGCAAAAGGCATGGATGCCGGAGGGAGGGTGTGCGCCTTCCTGGCTGATCCTCTGGGGCTTGTCAGGCATTTGGCAGCAGTAACTGTGAGGATTACAGACTGGCAGGAACGTCTCGTGGGGAAGGAATCTTTTGGTGCCCCTTATGAATTGTTGTTGTTGTTAGGTGCCGTTGAGTCGGTATCCGACTCATAGCGACCCTCATAGGGTTTTCAATGGCTGAGTGCTTCGGGATTGCCTTGGGAGTGGATTGCCAGGCCCTTCTCCCATTTTTGCGGTGCTGGGAATTGAACTCAGGGCCTCAGAGACTGCAGCGCAGCGCTCTACCCACTGAGCTAAAAAGTCCCAGGTAAATGTCTTTGGGACACGAAGTGATTCAGATCTGAACATACTGTTGTGGTTCTCAAGCTGTAGCACTGGCCTCCCATGGAGGGATTGCTGGAACAGGGTCCTGGGCCCTGGCCCCAGAGTCTCTGGCTCAGTAGATCTCAGGTACTGCCTGAGAATTTGCATCTTGAACAAGGTTCCGGGTGATGCTGGTGCTGTTGACCAAGCTCCACACAAAGCTCTAGAGGTCACGTCTGAGTTGCGCCTATGCTTCTGTGTTCAAATCTTGCTACAAGGGAGTCAGCCACCACCGCTTGCCTTTTGGCAAAGACTCAAGGCAGGCAGAGAAGTGGAAAAGGAGTAGGTTGGGGAGAAGGGAAGGCTTTGGGTGGCCTCTGATTGGAGGCTGTTGCTGGAGGAAGGGGGAGGCGGGCTAGCTGGCATCGTGTGTATCTGATTTGGGTTTGTACTTTGCTGTCTCTGATCTTAAGCTGGAAGTAGGAGCAAATATCAGAGAAACTGTGAGTTATTGATCACTCCCTGGTTATTTGGGGCCAGTTGTTACAGGGGTTGATGTTTGCCTTCCTATGCTGATCCCTGGAGGTAGTGATCTGACTTCCTGTAAATGTGACTTACAGATTTTAACTTAATTTAATTTTATATTATTATTATTTTGGTTTATTTTTGAGACAATGTCTCTCTGTGTATCCCATACTGGCCTGGAACTCACTATGTAGACCAGGCTGGCCTTGAACTCAATACCGATCCTCCTGCCTCTGCCTCCCGAGTGCTGGGATTACAGAAGCATGTGAACCACGTCAGGCTGACTGACAGATTTTTAAACTGGCTGTTTTCTGTAGGTAAGGAGTTGAGGCCCTGGATTCATTGCTGTGATTGTGGATCAGAGTTCTATCTTTCTATATGGTTTGGCCATTAGCATTTGCATATTTGGTCTCTCAGATGGCTAATAAAACTTTCTTGTCTAAATAAGCAAAGTCATGTTTATATTTATAATGTTGTTGTTAGGTGCCATTGAGTCGTGTCTGACTCATGGTGACCCTCACAGGGTTTTCAGTGGCTGATTGTTTTGGGATTGCCTTGGGAGTAGATTGCCACATCCTTCTCCCATTTTTTGCAGTGCTGGGAATCAAACCTGAGACCTCAGAGACTACAGAGTGGCACTCTACCAACTGAGCTAAATCCCAGCTGGCATATTTACAATATGCTGAAAACAAAGTCCCTATCTGTTCATTTGCTCTCAGATACTGGCTGTCTACCTGTTTGATGCTACATGCCATGCTGAAAACAAGGTAAACATTAGTCCCTGCCCCTTCGGAGCTTCAGTCCACATAGGATAAAGAACTTCAGTCACTATAATGGAGGATGAAGTGTGTCTTCATTGAAGGAGTATGAGATCTGTTGGGAGAGGAGAGGACTCTCTCAAGAAGAGAGCTTTACGCTGAAACTTAATGGAGAGATGGCAGTGAGGTTAAAGTGGATGATGAGGGGAGGGTGGAAAAGTGGGGAGTGTGCATTATGGGCTGAGAGGCTGCTATGGGAAGCAAGCTCCCCAAATCTCAGGGACTTAATGGAAGGAAGCATTACTTTACACCTACACCAAGGCAAAAGTGGGTGAGGCAGAGCTCCCCCATGATTTTCTTCCAGGATGTGACTCTGGGACCCAGGCTGCTTCCATTTTCCACTCTGTTGCACTTCTCTCAGGGCATGTGCTGTCAGAGTTTAGGACAAAGCTCATGTTCCAGGAGTTACGCTCCGCTACCCGCCTCCCAATACGCCAGTTAAAGAGATGAGTAATGGTGAAAAGCAGAGGAAGGAGACTTAATCAATGTGTACACTGGGAAGAGGAACAACTAAGAGTCCAGGGGCCGCAATCTGTCTTCAGGGAACTCTCATGAGCTTCAGGCTGAAGTAGAGCAGGGGCAAGAGGTCGGCATAATCAAGTGGTCCTGGTCAGAGTGATCCAGTTGACCCCCGTCTCACTTCCAGGTCTGCAGGGTGGTCCCAGGAAGTTGTTATCCCTGTTTCTGGGTATTTGAAGTCTCTTATCAAAAAGATGGGCTGGGATTTAGCTCAGTTGGTAGAGCGCTACGCTGCAGTCTCTGAGGTCCCGAGTTCAATTCCCAGCACCACAAAAATGGGAGAAGGACATGGCAATCCACTCCCAAGGCAATCCGGAAACAGTCAGCCATTGAAAACCCTATGAAGGTCACTATGAGTCGGATACCGACTCGATGGTACCTAACAACAACAACATCAAAAAGATATTTAATCTATCAGTGCTTCCCAGGATCTAAGGTGGCTGCAGGTCTAGGACAAGGACAGGAGACTTTCAGATGCCTCTTGGGCATCTGGAACAGGACACCTATGGGTCCAAGTGAGGAGTCCATGCTTTTCAGTAGTGCCTGTTACACACAGGTAAGGTGGGAGTGGGGAATGACTAAGAGAATGGGAACCTCACATCTGATCTTAACTCCTTGGACCAGAGATGACCCATCACACATTGCTGGCAAAAATGAATTACCCGAAATTCCTAAATCCACAGGACCTGAGAACTAGGGAGGAAGTCATGGACATGTGCAAGCCCTGGAAATTTCTACACACAATGGCAAGTGCCAAGATTGCAGGCTGGAGTTGGTAGTGTGTTTCTGAGAAGCCATCACTGGGCAGGAACACAGAACATGAAGGGTCAAGGGGAAGCTCTTATGATTGGAAGGGAAGATAGGAGGCTGGATTCTCTGGGAGCTTGGGAGTCATGTTGGGAATTTGTGCTTTACTCAAAGACCAATGGAAGCCACCAAAGGGTGGATGAGGGGAAGAACTAGGATCACATAGTCACTTAGACCAAGCTGGTGTGATTTCTGGGTCATAGGTTGGAACTGGGCAAGGTTAAACAAAGAGAGAGCAATGAAATATAGTGATATTGTATGAAATGCAATCCTAGCGAATTCATCTTTTGACAGAAAATACTTAAAGCTTAACCCAAAGGCGGTAGTAAGCATTTTAAAATTAGCTCCTTCATTTAATAATTCTCCTGATTGCTAATTTAATTGTGGTTCTCACATATCTTAAAACACAATGCTGCACCCTACCTTGGAGGTTTTTAGATGAACACAATAATTTTTCACAGGGAGGCAATGCATTGTGATTCTGATTTGAGTGGAAAGGACAAGTCCCATGAAATAAAGGGCCATAAACCTGTAAGTCCTTGGCTTCGCACAGAAAATTATGGCAATGGTAGAAATTAATGTAAAATCGTGAAAGTCAAGTGACAACAGGAACTCAGAGGAGATTCTAGCTGAACTATGCCTCTGACAATAGTGTCGCATCTGTTTTTGAGTTAGTCACTTGCAGGCCTAAGAGCTCACATGGCTGTTCCATCGGCAATTTGGGAAGATCCAACCCAAGATTCATTCTGTAGGCAGAGAAGGAAGGTGAAGTCGTGCAAGTGCATTCTGGAAGGACCCAACTAGCAGTGAGTGTGTTCTTCCAAGACGTATCTACTACGTGATCCAGGCTGCACAATCACT
The DNA here is from genome assembly GCA_007922755.1 of Pedetes capensis. Taxonomy (NCBI): domain Eukaryota; kingdom Metazoa; phylum Chordata; class Mammalia; order Rodentia; family Pedetidae; genus Pedetes; species Pedetes capensis. The sequence continues at coordinate 19,422 of VMDO01010678.1, read as the reverse complement.
GCATGAGCACTTAGTGTAATAGTCTGGTTTATCAGCCAGCCTCTGCTCCCCGCCCCTGCGGCTTTCGTCATTCCAGACAGGATAATGACTTCTCTTTCCCATTTAACCACAGGGCATCTTATTGCGTTACTTTTGAGAGCAATGCACTACAGTTGGCTCGAGAGCTTCACTTACTCTGTTGCGGCATCTTCTCATGAAGTAAGTCTTATCATTTCTTATTTCGGAAATGGTTGAAATTGCCCAAATAGGTAGCACAGGACAAATGGCTCTGTTTCCTTTACCGGCTCTTGCTATCAATAATCTCTCTAGGGCTTTTCTGGATGGAAAGAAAAGAACTGGTGACTACGTGTGTTTGTCTTTTAAGTCTGAGAAGCCAGAGGAAATAAAATCTGTGGAAAGATCCAAGCCTCAGCCCTGTTGCACTCTGCTAAGTTATAGATCATGGTCACATTATTGCCCAATCCTGGATGGAAGGATTGTAATTGTAAGGTGCCTATGAGTTGTGTCCGACTCATAGTGACTCTAGATACAACAGAAGGAAACACTCCCAGACACTGTCATGCCAGGCACTGTGCCAGTGCTTCTCTGCTATTCATAGGGTTATGATGACTGATTGTTTCAGGATTGTTTTGGAGTGGGCTGCCAGGTCCTCCCAATGGAAGGATTGTTGTTGTTGTTGTTGTTGTTAGGTGCTATCGAGTTGGTATCTGACCCATAGTCACCCTACATACAACAGGCGAAACACTATTGTCAGTGCTTCTGTGCTGTTCATAGGGTTTTCAGTGGTGGATTGTTTTTTGGGAGTGGGTTGCCAGGTCCATCTCCCAAGCCTACAGCACCTGGTGTTCCCAGGCAGTCTTCCATCCATCCAAGTACTAACCAGGCCCAACCCTGCATAACTTTCGAGATTTGATGGGATTGAATGCCGCAGGGCTACAACTACTGGAGGGATTAGACTCCTTTTTTTTTTTTTTTTCCTGTGCTGGGGGCTGAACCCAGGGCCTCGAGCTTGCATGCTTTGCAAATGCTGTACCACTGTGCTGCACCCCCAGCCCATTTATTGATTGATTGATTGATTGATTGATTGATTGATTGAGATAGGGTCCTGCTAAATTACACAGACTGCTCTGGTCTTGAACTTGTGATCCTCTTGTCTCCACCTCCAGAATCACTGGGATTATAGGCCTGTGCCACTGCACCCAGCCTGGATTAGACTTCTTAAAAATCTATTGTTCATATTCTTGTAAGATTTTTCAAAAGCCTAAACTTACAAATGAGTAGATAAGAACTGTCTTTTGCAAAGTGAAAACTTGCTCACTTGAGGATGTTCTCACCATGTGGCAGGGACTAAAGCCTGAGATTAAAGTCATAGATGAGCAAAACTCTTCACAGTTTTTTTTTTAAACCTGATTACAACAGTAGCAAAAGCTTATTCTTATTGAAAGCAAAAAGATACAAACAAGTAGATTTCAAAATTTTTTTTTATCCAATATGGACTTCCTACAGTGTTTCTTCACTTATTTTAGAGTAACTATTTTCTTCATTTCACTACTATTTCCTTGTAAGTATCCTGTTAGTGTGTATATAATGTCCTGTTTTATGAAGTTTCCATAATTCACTTAATGGTTTGACTATTGGTTGATCCTTAGGCTATTTCCAATTTTAACAGTTACATATAATACCACAGTGAATAACTTGGTGTATACATCTTTTGTCTCCAGTTATAATTCCCATAGATTACATAAATTCTTAGAAGTACACTGAGTTAAAAGGCATAAACATAATTAAGGCCTCTTTTCAGTAAATGCTGAGATGATGATGTGTTTTTCCTATTTAACTTGGTACAACATACTGAGCTTTTGAAAGTAATGGAAGGAAGGGCTGAGGATATAGGTCAGTGGCAGAGCCATTGCCCAGCATGAGATAGGACCTGGATTTGACCCTTAATACTTTTTTTTTTTAAGTAGGAAAAACTTGAAAGAGTTATCACTCACTTTAACTTATAGCATGTCTGTGTGTTAACTGAGGTAAGATATTGGTAACTCATTGTAGAGGACATGTGAGTATTTAGTAAGCACAGATAATGTTTGCCCCAGTCTAGCAGGTGCTTAAGTCCAAGGGCCAAACAGAAAGGTGCTGCAGCCCAGCAGTGAAAGGGTGAAGAACATCTGCTCCCGTTCTCCTTGGTTCCTGCCAGCCTCTTGGCCGCGGGGGGGCCCTCCCTTGGTGAGATGACTGGAATCGTCATTTGTCATTTGTCGTTTGTCATTCGTCATTCGTGTGGGATTTGGTGCCATGACGGCTTTATTTTTATTGCATTATCTCAATTTTCTTTTGTGTACAAGTGTTGAGCCACAAAGGTTAAGAAGTCCTCCACTCAACCTCTTGGGTTTGAAACCCATCGCTCCTCACATCCTGGGCCTCATAATGTCCCCATGTCGCCCTGTGACCTTGTCAGAACAGAGACCGACCCTTCCACTTGCTGGGTCAGGTGTATAATAGGCCCAGAATTGCCTGGCAATATAGTCTCAGCTCCTAATTTAACAGAACCAAAACTGTGTTTCCTGGCAGAAGAATTTTTCCTTTAAGCATTAGGACTTCTGAAACTCTTGATCCCAAGATTTGAGTGGGACAGATTTTCTCCCAGAAAGGAATCTGGTATAAAATTAAAAGGGGCCACTCATGCCCACCTCTCCCTTCTCCTCAAGCCTGTGCATTTGGTTGTGGGGATGGAGAGAGTGAGATACAGGCTATGGTTGGAACATGTTTGCCCACTCCAAAACTCATGTTGGAGTTTAATCCCCATTATGAGGTATTTGGGAGACGGATGTAACAATCCACTCCTGAGGCAATTCTGAAACAATCAGCCACTGAAAACCCTTTGAGGGTTGCGATGCGTCAGTTAGGACTGGGATTTAGCTCAGTTAGAGCACTTCGCTGCAGTCTCTGAGGTCCCGAGTTTGATTCCCAGCACTGCAAAAATGGGAGAAGGATGTGACAATCCACTCCCAAGGCAATCTCAAAACAATCATCCACTGAAAACTCTATAAGGGTCGCTATGAGTCGGGCACTTTATGGCACCTAACAACAACAACAAGAGTCAGATATGACTTGAAGGCACCTAACAACAACAATGAGCTATTATGAGGTGGGACCAGGTGGAAACTTGGAGAGGTGATTAGGCCTCTGTGCTCATAGATGGCTTTACCTATCCACATGGAGTCATGGATTCATGGGTCATCTTGAGAGTGTGTCCACTGTGAAAGCCAGTGTGGCAAGGTCTCTCACTCTTTCTGCTTCTTGCCATGTGATGCCCTGGCTTACCACAGGCCTCTGACAGCAAGAAAGCCATTACCAGATGTGGGCCCTTAGCCTTGGACCAGAACCATGAACTCAAATTAATCTCTCTCTCTCTCTCTCCCTCTCTCTCTCTCTCTCTCCCTCTCTCTTATGGCTTTCCCACTCTATGGGATTTTGTCATGGCACCTGAAAGTGGGCGAAGGCAGTAGACTTTTCTTTTTAAATCCTTCATCCAGAACCGGTGCATTACCCGCCTTCACGTTCTGTAGGTCAGGAGTCAGTAGCACGCAAGGCTGACCACAAGGGAGTCTGGCAGTTGTAGTCTGGCTGGGTGTAAAACGGGCAAAGGAAATGAGTGCGGTGAACACACAGCAATCACTCCCACACTCCCTTGCCTTGACCAATTTATCTTTGCTGCCTTTGGCAGTTTTTCTTCTTTGAACATGTTTCAAATTGATGATACAATTATAGTTTCATTAAAGATGTATTGCATTCATTTTAACATAATGTTTGGTTTCTTTCAAAGATAAGACAAATTACTGCTTTTAGAAACGGGAACCCCATGGATGGGGTGCCCTGCTCATATTCACTGGCCACGTTCTAGGCGGCTATATAACCTCATAATTGAAACGATTTAGATTTTGTTCTTGGCATCGAGGATCACTTCTCTGCAGGCAATTCAAATATAATGTGGTCCTGCCAGTTATTTTTTCAAAAATACTTTGGACACGTTTTTCTTTTCCTTGTGTAAAAAGTATCTGGAAAAATCCATGGTCAAACACTAAATTCAGTATAGCATGTTTGGAATGAAAACCTTCAGTGTTGGCAACCACAAACAATTGTTCTTTGAGTCTATTCTTGATATTATTTCACGTAAGGACTTCCAGCAAAGCCCCTTGGGTGGGAAGAGTTCTTCAGGCAACTCATAGCTGAGGCAGAAAAGCCAGTGCAGCCACTTGTTTGCTGGATAGCTGAGCCAGAGAAAGGGTGGGCAGGTGTCAATTAGCACCTATTCATCAGGTACCCTGAGGGGCTCAGCTCTCTTTGGGAGAGGGCCACCTGCAGTCTGTGATGACAGCTGGTATTAAGGATGGGATTAAGGGTATTTGAAAGGCCACTAGTCTTCCTCATTTAAAAAGTTTTATAGAAACATCATAGGAAGACTTCAGGACCAAATAAAAACTTCAGTGTTTATTCATTCATTCAGCTTCTGATTTTTGCGAATTTCAAATAAATCTTGATGCTGTTTTGAATGGAATCTGTCTAGATACAATAAAGAGGCTTCTGAGGATTAGAAATACAATTTACTTGACATATTTAAAATAAAATACTAATGATATATAAAGATATATGAAGTAAATACATGAGTAAAATAGATCAAGACTGTTGTTGTTGTTGTTGTTAGGTGCCATCGAGTTGGTATCTGACTCATAGCGACCCTCATAGGGGTTTCAATGGCTGACTGTTTCGGGATTGCCTTGGGAGTGGATTGCCATGTCCTTCTCCCATTTTTGTGGTGCTGGGAATCGAACTCGGGACCTCAGAGACTGCAGTGCAGTGCTCTACCAACTAAATTAAATCCCAGCATCAATAACATGATTGCTTTATAATTACATGGATTAATGTTGAAAGGACATGTTTGGACCTTGTGCCCATGTGGTGCTATGCTTTGTGTGTTTACACGTTGTTAGTTCAAAGACTGTTGGCTGTGTTTCTTGTGCCTCTTGGTATACTTTAGTGACATCTGCACCACCTCCACAGTGCAAGCTCTTCTTGGCTTGTTATGGACAGCTTTGAGACGCAATGTTACATGCCCTGTGTTTGAGAGAGGGCGTCTATATTCTGTGTGAACCTTTCTCCTCCATCTCTGTTCTCTTTCTCATCCACCTCTTCCATCACCTCCTCTTTTCCATGTGCCCCTTTTTCTTTTCTTTTTACCACCAACTATTTGTGAATCTGCCACCTTTGCAGATCTGGGGACATATTTGCTTGAAGAGAGAATAAAACCTACTTTCGATTATTGGGAGAACAAGCGAGGCCCTTGCAGTGGACTCCATCTTGGTATGGAACAAAGAGAAATTCTTCAGGAGCTTAGAGCTTTGAGCTGATAGAAGGGGCTCAGAATAGGGGTGAGGGGGATCGGCTAAGTCATTGTCTAACTTAAGTTTCTCCCTTCTCTCTCCCTGGCTAGAAGCAGCCTGCCTCCATGCACCTGCCTCCATGCACCTGCCTCCACGCACCTGCGTGGCCCCTCCACACACAGACTTCCACACACCTGCATGGCTCACCCTCCTGCTTGCTTTAAGCTTTGGCTCCAGTGGTGTCGTATCAAAGGCTCCCTGACCATCTTACATAGAAGACACCTTTCCTGTCCCATGCCCTGCCTATCCCTCTTCCCTTGCTTGATTTTTCTCCACAGCACTTCTCAGCCAGCGCACATAGAACCCCCTGTGTCACCTCTTTGGGGCACACTCTCCCCAAGAGCAGGGCTTCGCTTTGTTCTCTATCTCCCTAGCATCTGAACAGAGCCTGCGTGTAGCAGGTACTCAAGGGGTGTCTGCTGACTGGACAAAGGCTGACAGTGTCACTGAAATATAAACGGTGCTGTCCCTGCTGGTAGAGCCACTGGCACCTGCTTGTGCAGTGAAAATGGTCCCAGTGTGCTAGACCCTTCTAATCTGAGCACTCGAGCACATTCTCCTTGGACTTTTGGGCAAAGGTTGTTCTTTCTGGGGAATGCTACTGCTTGAATCTTTTTCCTGTTTAGGATATTCTCAGGATGTAGACGTGATTGTGTTGGGCCAATGTATGTAGGAAGACCCGAATGTCCTCACAGGGCATCAGCCCCTCCACCTTTCGGACTTCGGGAAGGAGTTCTGAATATACAGCAGCACAGGGAACATATCTTCCCTGATTAGTTGGGGTTGTTGTTGTGTGCCCTTGAGGGGTGTCTGACTCACAGTGACCCTCATAGGGTTTTCAATGGCTGATTGTTTCAGGATTGCTTCCGGAGTGGATTGTCACATCCTTTTCCTGTTTTTGCACTGCTGAGGGCCGAACCCCCATCCTCAGAGAGTACAGAGCAACCCTCTACCAACTCAGCTAAACCTAACCTCTGATTAGTTGGGGATTTGTCCCTAAATCCCAGTTTCAAATAGCTGGACTGACCAGGTGAATGTTTGAGTCACCCTATCTGAAAACTGTGGTTTTTCCTGTTCAATAACCCTCTGAGGCATGCAGTAGGCAGGCAGTGTTTTAGGGGTGAGACATGGAGAGGTAACACAGAGCTTACAAAATCGTAGTAGTATAGTCAGGTGTTTGTGACTGAGTAGGGGGAGGATCAGCTGAAAGAATTCACCAGAAATTTCATAGTGACTTCTACAGGATTCTCACGTATTTGTTGTTATTGTTTGGTACCTTCAAGTTGGATCTGACTCATAGTGACCCTATGTACAGCAGAACGAAACAGTCCCCGACACTGCCACACATGATCTTTTTATGTTTGGGCCCATTGTTGCAGTCACTATGTTTCTCTCATTTTGAGTTGTGCCACATCAGCAAGAGAAGGCCCCAGGGATTTTGCTCCATTCCCATCATTAAGATCGATTCTACTTTGAGGAGGCAACTCTTCCCCAGTCATCTCTTGAATGCCTCCCAGCCTGGGGATCTCATTTTCCAGCACTCTGTTTGACAGTGCTTCTCCACTATTCATAGGGTTTTCAATGGCTAATTGTTTTCTGAGTGAGCTGCCAGGTCCCTCTCCCTAGCCTGTTTTAGTTTGGAAGCTCACCTGACACCAGTCCACCATGGGTGGCTCTGCTGGTATCTGAAGTACTAGTAGCCTAGCTTTCAGCATCACAGCAACACACAAGCCCTCACAGCACAACAAGCTGACAGATGCGAGGGATACACATTGGCTACTATTTTATTAGAAGACTTAAGTTGGCTAGATTCAAAATAGGCAAGGCCATGGTATGGTTGCATGATGAGCACCTTAAACTTGAGGCCAGATATCTCCTAGGTCTCCTCAGGAAGTTCCTATAAAGTGCAACTTGAGACCTCATCACTGGTTATAAGTCTACTTTCCTGCATTGGTAGAATTTACGATAAGACGCCCTCAGGAATGAGCTCTCTGAGGAAAGGTCTAGTGTGTGTTGCTGCAAGGCACCTGTTATCTTCAGGCACCACGAGTCCCTTCAGGCTCGTAGGCATTGTGCAGGCAGGAGTGTAACTCTTAGCATGGACTTGGTTGGCCTCACCTTCTGCAAAGGACTTGATGATGTTCCCAGCTGCCAGCTCTCAGGAAAGGCCAGTGTGCACAGTCTTGGAACTGGAGTTCACTCTGCTTTCTCCTGAAGGACTCACAAAGTCAATGCCACTTGAGTGGAATGTTTAGAACCTGGAAAGAATGATCATTGTAGTGCTTGAAGGAGATCATTGAATATCTTATGTTAAGGTTTGTAATCCTAGAACGTGGGTCTCTCATTTCTAAATGCCGTGATCTTTCTGCTCTAACACACACTGAAGTGGTTGAAGATCCATCCATCAATGAGAGCTTGAGTGTGAGACAGGACAATGCCGAGCTGTTCCCTGAACGTGCCGTTTGAGGATAGAGGAACACAATATCTTTGTAACAGGATGGCACATTTATGCCTACATGTGGCAATCAAGTCTGAAGTCCATGTCGAGAAATTGGAGTAAATTCATCCAGCAGCTCTCACTCTCTTGTTAGAACTGGAAAGGCACTCAAGATTTGAGAAAGATACCTGGGCCATCTGCACTTGAAGGGGCCATGGTGACATAGACAGCCATGCAGAAAGTGGGAACCCAGAAAGACAGGGTGAGCTCTGGGTTATGTTCCAGGTGAGGTGAGGTGAAGACAGGTAGTGGATGGGAACTAAGCTCTGGGCTCGGTGATTGGCAGGCTGTAAGGGCTCTCAAAGATGACACTGGCCAAAGGCTAGCAGTCATGGCATGAGGTTCGGGAGAAAGTAAAATCCATGTCTATTGCATCATCCTGTTACGAACATCAGTGTAGGCTTTCCTGGTGGCGAGTGAGCTCAGAGAGGATGTATTCAGGAAATGGTGTTGAGGGAGGAAGAAGAAAAGGCGCCAGAGGCTCTGCAACATTCTGCAAGCTGGCTGAGAAAAGGGGCAGATGGGCAGAGCAGAGAGAGACAGAGAGGTCTAATTTTGGACGTTTATATGTGGGGAGGTTTTCTTTAATGTTTAATCATGGTTTGAAAAGCAATGTGGAAGGAACAGCCTGACCATGGGAACTGCAGCGGGTTTCAATCCTGTCTGCGTGCCCTTTGGCATTTCTCCAGGTGAGGGGCTCATTCCCTGGCCCTGCTCCTCAATAACAGAGTGTGGCAGAAGGGACACGGCATGGCCGCAGAGCTTAGGCATAAAAGCTAACATAGCAATCACCTGGCTCTTCCTTCTGGGACCTGGCTGTCCTGCTGGCAGGAAGTCCAGGGTGCCCAGACACCCATGTGTAGGTGTCCCTGACAGCAGCCCAGCCCAGATCCTGGCTGCCAGATGTGGGAACGAGAGGGCCTTTCAGAAGTCCTTGGCCCCGGCCCTTTGGGACCTGCATAGCTGGGCCCAGCCAACCCTCTTCCTCCTCCTCCCCTTCCTCCTCCAGAAAATTGTTGTAGTTTTATGCTGCTAAGTTTGGGCTTCCACAACAATAGGTATAGCAGTGATAACCAAAACACTAATCACCAGCAGCTTTAAAAAGGCTCCCACTAATTTCCCCTTCGTGCCTTTTGATTTCTCCATTACTCTTCCCATTTCTGTAAGAAAGTGAGGCAATGATTAATCATCTACGGCAGTGGCAGTGCAGGGGTGAGCTTTGACCACCCCTGCGGAAGACCTGGGATCATGTAGCCTCGAAGGATGTGTTATCACCTGCGGCCAGGGCCAGATAGGGAAGCTGCACATGCAGGATGGCCTCCAGTCACTCCACAGTCCTGTAAGGTGACTCTCAGACAGAGGCTAAGATCCTAGGGGACAGGAAGGTGGGGGTTTACTTTGCTTCTTAAACTCCTTCTAACTTGTGTCTCTCAGCACCATTTCTCTCCATGACTTTCTTGGACTCGGGGCCAGGTTGTGGGTATCACTTGGCAGTATGGCAACAAATATTACATTTCTGGGGAGGTTTGTGTGGGGATGAGGAACGCTCTAGACCACAAGGGCGAGAAGAAAAGTGAAAAACCACACCGGAGTGGGAAATAGTAATTAACTCACATTGCACCTATTGTCACATTATTCTTCTAGCATAATAGGTATTTTACCTTGTAGGTGGGACTCCAAGGCTTTCAGAGCCACTGTTCTTACTTTCCATAGTGGATTTTATGTATCATTAACCTCATTGTTACATAAACACCACTGCTATTTTACATCTCACTCATACATCCGCCCTCACTTTTGAAAAAAGAACTTTATTGGCTTTCTGAGAGTCTGGAGGACAGGAAGAACTGAGCACCAGTGACATCTTCCGGAAGAGCCGAGAGGAGGGAGCAAGTGCCAACACAGCCATGCTCCTCCATGACAATTCTGCCAACTCAGAGCAGAGCCTGGGAGATGGCCAGACCTGAAGTGGCTGACCCCTTGATGCTGCTGCTTGGGTCCAGGCAAAGAATGAAGTTGAGGTACACTGTTTGGGGGCATTTGCCAGGATGGTGATCCTTCCATAGCCATGGGGGATTGGGTCCAGGACCCCCCACGGATACTAAAATCTGCAGATCTTCTATAAGGCTCTTCTATAAAATGATGTGGTGTTTGCATATGATCCACACACATCCTCATGTACGCTTTATATCACCCCTAGGTTCCTTATAACACCCAATACAGTTAGATGCCATGGAAATGGTTGTTATCCTGTACTGCCTGGGAATAATGGCGGGAAAGGGCTGTGCATGTTTACTGCAGGTGCAACAGTGCAGGCCTCACTATGCGGTGGGCCAGCTGGGCTGGCAGCACCTGCAGGTGAGGAGGGTGGGCATGGAGGGCCACCTGCTCTGAGAGAGAAGGGAGACACCTAGCTGGCTCTTCTTCATCCTCAGTCTTTCCCCCAAGGTCTGGACTACTGTGGACGGAGCCAAGGTGCTCAATTCAGCTCAACACCTGTGTGCTGAGCACCTAGGGAGCCAGGCTCCAGGCTACTGAGAAGAATGAGAGGCAATCACTACCTTGATACAGAATCAGCAACAGGAAGCGCTGTGAAACATGTCCAGGAACCTCAGAATTTGCCATGTGGGGCGTGCCTGGCTGGGTTGTGGGGGGCCACACTTTCTGGCCCATCACAGCTCCAGCTGCTAGAAGCCCTTACTTGGCCCCCTCTCTGCCTCTGTCTCTCTCTGTGTTATAATCCTGTCTTGTCATTTACCACTTTTTGGGATGATCTCTACCATTTCTTAAGCATGTCATAGAAAAGACTCATCTATGGAACTAAACCAAAAAGTCATATTGACTAGCATTTACTGATGGCTTCCCATAAAAAGACTTTTACAAATATTTTTGCAAAGAAGATTCTATTATTTTTCTTGCTTTATACATGTGACAAGTGAGGCACAGAGGAAGTCAGTAACGTGCTCAAGATCACAAAGCTAACATGTGGAGGAGACAAGATTTAGACTTGATTCCAGAACTCACGTTCTATATGTCTACCTCCAGTTGAACACTAATATCCCTTCTTTAAGGAAAATTAAATGTCTTATTATTTATTATTATTTTGTGGCAGTGGTATCCCTTTTAATCATGAAAATAAAATCTAAAGTGAATGATCTCTTCTGAGCAGGAATGCTACTCTACCCTCTACCCACAGATCCTTGCCTTGGCCTCTCTTGAGGACTTCCTCAGAGTTCCAGGAAGCCCTCAGGGGGCCTCTGCAGAGGAGGAAGGTGGGCGTGGCACAGGAGACAGAGCCGGAATCTCCTCAGAGCAGGGAACAAGGGCTTGCATTGTGTCTGCTCTGAAGCCCTTTGGATTTTGAATCCGTATTCTTTTTTTTTTTTTTTTTTTTTAGCAGATGTCAGGATTTTATTCTCAGCTAGCTTGGTCCCAACTGGCTGCTGGTCTTCAGAAAAAAAAAAGTAAGACAACTAAAATATGTAAATTGGCAAACAAGGACGTCTAAATACCCTGCCAGAACTTGTTAGGGAAAAGGTTTAACTATCTAAGCTCCACTCCCCCAGAAAGTTACTAGATACCTATGGCACGTAAAGGTTTCACAGTGTTCTTCTAATCTTTTTTCTCAGTGACGTTCAAGTTCATTTTCAAGGCCGTTTCCAGCCTCTGGTATTAGTGTGTGATTGCATAATATCGATTCATGCATGATTGCGTAATATTATGAAATATTAACTAGAGTTTTCTTTTCCCATTATTTCCTTTTCTCCTTGCACGTCCCTTAATTAGGTGCTCACTAGTTCTTAAGCTGCCCATGAACTGGAATCATCTGGGAAGCTTTACCGACTAACCCTGGCTGGGCCTTGCCCCCACATGGAATAAACCAGGATTTCTGGAGCGTTGGCTGAGCCTCTTGTTTTCAGAGGGCTTCTCAGGCGAGGGATAAAAAGTCAAGGAGAAAAGAGAATTATATCTTTGGCATTTGGATTTGAACAGACTAGCAGGGGAGTGGAAAAGGCCCAGACAGACAGAAGGCCTGGCAGAAAACAGCAGCAGGAGGAGCAAGGCTCCTGGTGCCCAGGAAAAGAAACGATTCCCAGGGGGAAAGGGAGACCCAGAGGGGAAAACCAAGGCTCCTTCACTTTAGTCTTGGAAGTTCTCCTAGACACAGGGGCAGACCCACATGCCACAGATGGGTGGCCAGGTGGGGGTGCTGGATGTCTTGACAGGTGCCTTCATGGCCAGACATACAGAAGTCAGAGCCTCTCCTTCCCTGGCCTCACTCCCTCGGCACAACATGGGCTTCCTGCAGCTTAGATGCCATTCTTCAGAAGGAAGGGAGAATATTGGACTTTGGTGGCAGAAAGGGAAGGCTCATGACAGAAATTTGCTTGAGTTCCAAGAAATGAAGAATGCTGTATATCTATACACCTGCTCTGACATTCGCACGCCATTTGTATCTGTCTTTTGGCAGAAAGGATCATGCGAGGGTCTTTCCTCCTTTGGTCCAATAGCTTCTGCCCAGTGCTACAGATTTGCCTTTGGCCGCTCTGCCGAATGTTTTATGTTCTCAGTCCAGGCCTAAGGAATCTGCAGCTCATAGATGTTGTTGAAGGTAGATATCCGCCACCACTTTAGTATATGAGTGTACTTCACCAGAATGATCATATCGCATTTGGATTGAACATTCCATAATCTTACCCATTATTAGAGGAAATTGAATGAACTGAGAAATTTAAAAATTAATTCTTTTAAGCCTAGCATGATGTCGCACACTATAGTCCCAGTAGGAAAGCCAGGGTGGGAAGATTGCTTGGGTCCAAGAGTTTGAGACCAGCCTGGACAACATGGAAAGACCCGGTCTCAAAAGAGAAAATTCTATTTATGTATTAAATAGGTAGTATGCTTATGTTGCTTTAGTTGTTGTTGTTAGGTGCCATTGAGTCGGTATCTGACTCATAGCGACCCTCATAGGGTTTTCAATGGCTGAGTGCTTCAGGATTGCCTTGGGAGTGGATTGCCAGGCCCTTCTCCCATTTTTGCGGTGCTGGGAATTGAACTTGGGGCCTCAGAGACTGCAGCACAGCGCTCTACCCACTGAGCTAAATCCCAGCCTGTGTTGCTTTAATTCAAGAGAAAAAAAGAGTATACAGTAAAAAGATCTTTCTTCAGTTCCCCAGCTTTGCAACATAACCCGTGTTATTAAGTTCTGACGTGTCCTTCAGAGATCTGCAATGCCCATGGAGGCCAATGTGTGAACACTCTGTTACTTATTTTTCTTTTTCCACAAATGGCAGCTAATATAAATTGACCTAGACCTTGATTTCCATATCAAGACGTGATGGGGTCCTTCATTCATTTTTATGGCTGATGGTATGTCATTGAATGCATACATCAGGATTTTTTTTACACCAGTCCTTACTGACAGTTTTAGAATGCTTCCATTCATAAAGATTTTTAAAAATGATAAAAAACCTAGGACCTTCTGAAGAGCTTCAGCTCCTCCTGCTTCTCTGTATTTACTGGTTTAAAAACTATGGAAATGTATGAATCTCAGTTGCTATGATTGTATCAGCATTTTTGGTTCATTTAGATAGAATTTTAATTTTACTCATTAAAAATATTTTATCACTGAATTATTACATTTAAACTTTTAAGAAGTTTTATGGGCTTTGCTTTTCATTTCTGATAATCCTATAAATTTTTTATGTTACTAATCTCTTTTTATTGGCCTTGGACAGCATCTGTTTTAATGTAATACACTATCATGCCATTCTATTACGACATAGTATAAAATAACCAACTTAGAAATAGCATTACAATTAAGTCATTTTCCATTAAAAATCCTTGTTTTGGCTAGAATTACTTGCTCTAAGCACTCAAGAAGCCTAGCCCAGCTAAAAGGTACAACCTGTCTTGTGAGAGAAACACATCTATTATTTATACATTTTCTTATAAATAATTTTATTATTTATAAATTCTCATAAATAAATCCAACCTAACAGCCTCTTCAGGTGTTAAGATTTAACCCATTTCTAGGTGAAATTGATGATACCTTCTGAAATGTCCTTTTCAATGACTGTCTGGCTGTTTTGCGATTCCACATTGAGATTAAATAAAAAATCACAGAATCTGATTATTGAAATGGACCTGAAGGTTATATGATCAATGTGGGGTTTTGTTTGTTTGCTTGCTTATTTTTTGTATTATCTGAGGATTGAACCTATACCCTCACACAAGTTTACAAGGGCTGCACCCTTGGCCCCTCTTTTAGTTTTTATCTTGAGACAGGGTCTCACTAAATTACACAGGCTGCCTCTGGCTTCAAACCTGCAATTCTCCTGCCAGTGCCTCCTGAGTTGCTGGGATACAGGCGTGAGCCACTTGCCTGGTGATCTACATGTTTTAATCACATAACATAGGACTGTTCTTTCCTGACCAACAGCTGCCTTTAGTTGACAGCTTTCTGGAGAAAGGAAATCAGCATATTCCTAGGCAGATCATTCCATTTTCAAAAGACTTTGAATGTCTGTGCTTAAATATAATTATCTCCTTTTTAAGCCAAAAGAACAACATGCCATACTAGCTTTTCTGGTGACAGTGGATTAAACTAAGGGCAAATGATGGGACTGAGAGAGACTAAGAGTTAGTACCCTTATGAAATGTTTGTTAGCGTTGCTTCCTATTCTGTGAGTCAAGAAATGCCAATGAACTCTATTTTTGTGCAAAGTAGCCTGGTTTGGTTTTAGTTGTTTACAATCCAAGAACTACTCTATTTTTATGTAAAGTAGCCTGGTTTGGTTTTGGTTGTTTACAATCCAAGAACTCTAGTAGATATAATGGTGAAGACAGGATATTTCCTGCAAAAATAGAGAGATCCTTGCATGATAGCTACACCAGGAATTCTATTTCTTAAGTAACGGGTTTTTAGTTCCAATGAAAATGAATTTTTGTTGGAAGGTTAATTATGGGATCTTGCACAGCAAATTGAGTTGGAAGAAGCCATATTAATAAGCAGCTTGAAATTGCTGCACTCACACAAATATTTTGACAGGTCTATTCTTTCTGGGTAGTTTATGCTCGCCTTGAGATGAGTTATCCAAGCTGTTTGTATTGTCCTAGCTGGGAGATGGGACGTGGTGTCTGGACTCTGGGAGATTCTGTGGGGAAGGGAGGAGCTGTCCACAGAGCCCTCTGTTGTTTTTCTCTGATCTGAATCCTTTGTGCTTCCCATCTCTGGACTCCATTCTGACATGGGGACCCTTTCCTAAAATCCCCCTTTGTTATCTTCGTCAGCTCCACAGATGGACTCTACTGGTTCATTGAGGTAATATGAATGTCCATTTGCAATTTCATTTCTGAAAACAAAAATTTTTGCAAGAAGGGGATGATGGACCTTCCACTACTTTATCTCTGTCTTCCCAAATCCTGCTTATTCTTCAAGCATGTTGAAAATCGCAACTATTTTTGTAATGTTTTTTCTGTTGAATATGTCCAGAAACCTATGCAATGTATCATCTATACCAGACTGGGTAGACTATTTTTTTCCCTAATACTTGGGGGAAAACCCAGGGTCTTGCACATATATGGCAGTTGCTCTACTACCGGGCTGCACCCCTAGCCCATTGTTTTTCTATTTTGAGATAGGGTCTTGCTACATTACTCAGGCTGCCTCTGGCCTTGAACTAGAGATCCTCTTGCCTGAGCCTGCTGAATTGCTGGGATTACAGGTGTGTGCCACTGGACAGGGGTATTTACAAATCTTATTTCCTCTCATTGGTCTTTAGCTTGTAGAGTACAGGTCTGAACTTCTGCATCACCTAGGAAGGTAGGCATGAATGAATGACATTTTATTATAACTTTCCCCCTACTGAATCCACAGTACTCATGAAGGCTAATATTAATGGAATGGCACTCAGGGAGTGAGGTTTAGTGCTAACGACAGCAGTTGTTAGGTTGTTAGTTGATAGTTGTTAGTTGATAGGTGCCATTGTGTTGTGGCCGACCCTTAGTGACCCTATATATACAGACGAAACCCTCTCCGCTGCTGTGCCATGCCCTGCGCTAGGTCAGTGCTTCTCTGCTATTCATAGGGTTTTCAATGGTGCCTTAATTCTGGAATCATTTCCAGGCATTTTTCAAGTGGGGCTAATAGTTCAGCGATTATTAACATTTGGTGTTATCTTTTTGTATCTCCAGTTATGAGAGATCAAGGGAGGAGGCAGAATGAGTGGCTGACCCTGTCTCTGAGGAATGCACATGGCAGTTGGGGGGCCTGACCTGTCTGGGGCCATGGCCCCTTTTCACTCACCCTGATTTCATTAAGGGTGGTTGAGGGGACTGTGCTGTTTGTGCTTATGTGGGGTGAGAGCAGGTCACACAGTTATATTTTATCCAGCATTGCTTTTCTCTAAGGGCAAGGTTATCTATTAACCACCATCTCTTTGCCTGAATCCCTGACAAAGATGTAAAATTTGTGAAAATTTTAAAGCTGGTAGAGAAAGCTCTTTGCAGGTGAGCTTGGAAAGGATGGGAGGCAATTTATGTGCTTTCTTCCAGTTCTGTTAGCTTTTGAGCATCAATATATTAGATCTAAGTTAGTGTGTGCAGGAAACTCTCAGACTATAAACATTCTAGAATGTGAAAGCTATCAATATCTTTTGCCTGGATTCTTTTCTTTTCCTTTCCTTTTATCTTTCCTTCCTTCCTTTCTTTCTTTCCTTCCTTCCTTCCTTCCTTCCTTCCTTCCTTCCTTCCTTCCTTGCTTGCTTGCTTCTTTCTTTCTTTTTCTTTTCTTTCTTTCTTTTCTGCAGTACTAGGGGATTTAGCTCAGTTGGTAGAGCGCTGCACTGCTGCCTCTGAGGTCCTGAGTTCAATTCCCAGCACCGCAAAAATGGGAGAAGGGCCTGGCAATCCACTCCCAAAGCAATCCCGAAACAGCCAGCCATTGAAAACCCTATGAGGGTCGCTATGAGTTGGATACCGACTCGACGGCACCTAACAACAACAACAACAAGGGGATTGAACCCAGGGTACTCTACCACTGAGCTGCACCCCCATTTTTTTTTTTTTGAGACAGTATCTCACTAAGTCACACAGGCTACCTCTGGACTCCAACTTGTGATCCTCCTGCTTCTGCTGCCTGAGTTGCTTGGATGACAGGTGTAACCCACTGCACCTCGCCTCCCTTCCTTTCTTTCTTTCTCTCTTCCTTCCTTCCTTTCTTTTCTTTTCCTTTTTCTTTTCTTTTTTCTTTTTTCTTTTTTTTTTTTGCTTTTTAAAGACAGGATCTCTCTGAAGGCAAGATAGGCAATACACTCCATCATATAGGCATAGGAAAGTATTTCCTTAATAGGACTCCAATTGCTCAAGAAATTGCAACAAAAATAGATAAAAGGAATTACATGAAATTAAAAAGCTTCGGCACAGCAAAAGAAACAATTAACAGAGTCAAGGAAACCCCCATGGAATGGGAAAAAATCTTCGCATTTTATACGTCTGACAAAGGTCTAATTACTAGAATTTATAAGGAACTCAAGAAAAAAACTCCCCAAAAAACAAATAACCCAATACACAAATGGGCAAAGGAACTGAGTAAACAGTTCTCAAATGAAGAGGTCCATAAAGCCATGAAACACATGAAAAAGTGCTCAACATCCCTAGCCATTAGGGAAATGCAAATCAAAACAACGCTGAGATTTCACCTTACACCAGTAAGAATGGCCAAGATCAATAAAACAAACAACAACAAATGCTGGCAAGGTTGCGGGGGGGGGGGGGGAAGGGAACACTGTTACATTGTTGGTGGAGCTGTAAATTGGTGCAACCACTGTGGAAATCAACATGGAGGTACCTCAAAAAACTAAAAATAGATCTACCATGTGACCCAGCTATAACACTATTGGGAATTTACCCAAAGGGAGATGGGTCATCATACCACAGAGACACCTGCATCTCCATGTTCAATGCAGCGCTTTTCACAATAGCAAGGCTATGGAATCAACCAAAGTGCCCTTCAACAGAAGAATGGATAAAAAAACTATGGTACATATACACGATGGAATACTACTCGGCAATGAAGAAAAATGAACTAAGGTCATTCACAGCAAAATGGATGGAATTAGAGAAAATTATTTTAAGTGAACGAACACAAGCTCAGAAAGAGAAACACCACATGTTCTCACTCATATGTGGGAGCTGAATCAAAATTATAAGAAGGAAAAATCCTATTCAAAGGTCGGATCAAAATAAAAGGAAAAAAAAAAGCTAAGAATGGTGTCAATATAAATGGTCTAAAAAATGCATGCAATTGTTCTAATAAAAACAAAGTTCACTACAGGAAAAGTTTCTATCTTAAACAGAACTGGAACCCAAAGACATATAGAAAAATATTACCAAGTAAAAGATAGAGAAGACTTAGATGAGGTGGGTGGTGGGGGCGAAGCATACAAGAGGGTAGGGGGGAACCTATATGAATAATGTACATCAAAATGCATATATGGAAATGTCATAATGAAAAGCATGTCAGAATGAATCACATTAAGGTGTACATTAAAAATTTCCAAAACAAAACAAAACAAAACAACAACAACAAACCAGGATCTCATTATGTAGCCCAGCCTGACCTCAAACTTGAACTTGCAATCCTTCTGCCTCAGCCTCCATGGCTGGAATTGCAGGTGTGAAGCATCAGACCCGGTGTGCCTGGGTTATTTTGCTAACTTCCTCATTGAGTTCCTTCCTTCCTGTCACTGTCTGGGTGATACCCCATTCTCCACTTCATTGCCCAGGATGGAGTTTCTGTAGCTGCCTGCAGCTTCACACTGCTTTTCCTAAGACTAAGAAATGTGTCTGGATTACAGGCAGAGGGTACAGCTGTACCCCGGAGTGCCTTCACCTCCCAGCAACCTCCCTTAGGGCAGGGACTGACCCTCCTCCATCTGAACCTCCCCTCAGAAGTGGAGGGTGTGACCCTGAGCAGTTTGTAGCAAGTGCGGGTAAAGTACATTGCCAGCGCAACCCCTTGGCCCCTGACTGGACTCTTGAGCCCAGCCACTCTCCTGTTACCTGGCTTGCCCACCATGACTCTCCAATGCCTTTTGCCTATGGGCCCTCGGCCCAGCCTCCCTTACCTGCTCCTCCTCATTGTCTATACAGAACCTGGTCACTGGGTGAATTTCAAACAACTGAAGTCCTGACACTGCACAGTCTCGGCTCTAATCCCACCATGAAAGAACTACATGTGGACAGTCAGCCATTGCCCACACACTTTCTCCTCTCCTTTAGCTGTGCATTGCCTGTTTATAAAGTCATTTCTCTTTCAATTGAAATGTCCTTGATATTATTTTAATCTGATAGTTTTCTTCTCAAAATAAATCAACAAAAGCAAAACAAATTCAGTGCCATGGAAGCATTCTCCTAGTTGTGTTTAAAGCTGTGTCTTTTAAGAAAAGAATAAAGAAGAAGAAGGAGGAGGAGGAGGAGGAAGAG
>VMDO01010677.1:0-70534 GCA_007922755.1 Pedetes capensis | reverse complement strand
AATCCGCCATTGAAAACCCTACGAATAGCAGAGGAGCACTGACAATAATGTTTCACCTATTGTACATAGGGTTGCTGTGAGTCAGATACCAACTTGACGATACCTGACAACAACTTATCATAACATTAATCATTCTTATGAGTCAGGGGAAGGGAGTTTAAGTGTATTTGCTTATGAGTCAGGGAAGGGATATTTATTATTTATGTTAGCATGTTCTGCTCACTGTATATAGGTAGAGGTGTGTCACATTTGCACATAGGCAGGGTCTATGCCTGAGGTCAGAGATAACAAAAGGGGGCTTTTAGGCTTAGAGAGCTTCCAGGGACTGCAGTATTCCCCGGCAAGCAGCTAGAGCCTTCCCCAGCAGCTTTTCCTTAGATTTTCTCCAGCCATCCAGCCTTGCTTTCTGATAAACACCAGGCTGCACCTCCTAAAAGCTCCGGCATCTCCCAATAGCACCACTCTGAGGACCAGGCCTTCTACACACAGGCCATTGTGCAGGGGCGGGGCACATGTCTGGTCCAAACTGCAGCCACAGATGAGCAAATTGTTTTGCTTTCATGCTGGATCTGGTCCATAGACAAGGTTGGTTGTCCTATAGGATGGGACATTTAAAAAACTTAGCTGCGGTGGTTGGCTATCTCAATGGCTATTCTCCATTCCCTTTCGTATTGTCCTCTCTACCGAAAAGAGTCAAATACTTGTATTAATATGTGATTTTCTGATTTGGACCATTGGTCTCTGGGACTGTGGTCACAGCTCAGAATGTGTTTGCCCCTGGGAAATGTGTAGAAATAAAGAGCCTTCTGCTTGCCACTGATTTTTAAATAATCCAGGAAACATAACATGGGAACAAAAGAGGATTATGAGCTAAATGTGGCAAACAGTCCACTGGGGAGTGGGAAGAAAAGATGTGCGGCAGGGCTTTTCTTTTTATGTATTCATCTTGCAACTTTGTTATATGTTGGAAATTCTCTCAAAATAAATTTAGCCAAAATAATTTTAAAGTGAGGAAGGCCTGAGAATGGGGTTGTACACACGTAACACCAGCGACTTGGAGGCTGAGGCAGGAGGTTTGTGAGTTTGAAGTCACCCTAGGCAAAAATTGATACTTTTGAATTATGGTGCTAGAGACGGATACTGAGTATACCATGGACTGCCAAAAGAACCAACAGATCTGTCCTAGAAGAAGTGGAACCAGAGGCTCCTTGGAAGCAAGGATGGCTAGACAGCGTCTCACTTATTTTGGACATATGGTCAGGGAGGACCAATCCCTGGAGAAGGACATCATGCTTGGGACAGTGGTGGGTCAACAAAAGAAGGGAAGACCCTCCACTAGATGGGATTGACACAGTGTCTGCAACAATGGGCTCAAACATAAATAAGATCATGTGTCTGGCACAGAATTGGGGAGTGTTTCCTTCCACTATACAGTGGGTCGCTATGAGTCAGACCCAACTCGACAGCACCTAACAACAGCAAGGCAATATAGGGACACACCAACTCAAAAAACAAAAATGAAGATTTTTTTTTCAATACTTGGGAATTGAACTCAGGCCCTGTGCATACTTTGCAAGTGCTCTACGACTGAGTTGCATTGCCAGCTCCCCATTTATTTTTCTTAAACTTTAAGTCAGGGTCTTGCTAAGTTGCACAGGCTGCCTCTGGCCTCAACCTTACTATCTGCTGGCCTCCACCTCTCGAGTCACTGGGATTACAGGTGTGTGCCACCGTGCCCAGCTGAGGAAAACTTTTAGCAGAAAAGGAAGGGTGGAGAAGCCAGATTCTGATCCGCAGTCCGGTGTGGTGGCACCTGCTTGTAAGGACAGCATGTATGAGGCTGAGGATTGTGAGGTCAAGGCCAGCCTGGGCTACCTAGCGAGTTCCAGGCCTGCCTGGGATACACAGCAGGACCCTGTTTCAAAAACAAAAACAAACAAACACAACCTCCAGCCCTCTAACCCTGCTCCTGCTTTATCTCTCCAACCTCCTAGTCCCCCCTTATCTCCCCAGTGACCAGCCATCATCTTAAAGCTACTTAGGAGCGTCCATCCACCAGCATATCAGCATACAAGCTACACCTTTGTCCCTCCAGAAAGTCCAAGGGTTTTCGGAGCTGTGTACCAGGAACCAAAGATGAAGACTGAGTTTGTATTTTTATTATGCCCCCACCCCATATCCATATTCAATGTTTCCATTCGAAGTTTTCCTTCTATCATTTCTATACCAAATAATCAGAACTACAACATCCAATGAACCCACTTGAACTCTATGTCAAACCTTTCTTGAGATTAGTTGAGTTCAGTGTCTGGATCAACAGGCACCAATAAAAAGATACAAAATGGGTGGATAAATGAACGTAAGGCGTGATTGTAGCTGCAGGAGGGTGTTCAGCTGGAGGAAAGGGCACCAAGTCTGTAAATAACCAAAGAGATATTGCACAAAAGAAGCAGGTGTATTTTGGATTGGGCCGAAAAGTCAGAACCAGGCCTGCCGTGTGGAATTTATACAAAAGCAAATTTTCATTTAGACTAAGAAAATCTGCAAACAATTTGAGCCACCCTCAGCTGGAAAGGCCTGTGGCTAAGGCAGAAATGAGGGCATTCCTGCAAAGATGGAATGGGTCCCAGGCAGGGGAGTAGGGATTTTTGCATTCACGAGAGCCAGGTCAGACCAGCGCTTTGCTAAGTTGAATGCATGTGGGGTTCGCCTGGGGGTCTTGTGCATTGTACTTACTGTGATTCCATAAGTCAGGGGAGGGGCTCATGATTCTGATTTCTAACAGGCTCCCGGGGAATGGAGATGCTTTGGGGCCACGGACCACACTCTGAGTAGGGTTAGATCATCTCTGGGCCTCTTTCGGACATTCTACAAATCTACCATAGATGCCCCTACTTCCAAACCAATAGGGACCATGCCTGCCCTGTCTTTTGTTATACCCCCGGTACCCAGCACAGAGCCTATCACAAAATAGGTGCTCAAAAAAATATTATTGAGTCCTACTTAGCAATGAAAAGGACCCAAGCGACATGTTTGGGAGAGTGGTAGGTCAATGAAAAAAAGGAAAACCCTCCACCAGATGGATTGACACAGTATCTGCAACAATGGGCTTAAACATAAATAAGATCATGTGCCTGGCACAGAATCAGGAAGTGCTTCAATCTGCTGTACATAGGGTCACTATGAGTCAGACTGGACTTGACGGCACCTAACAACAACAAAAACAACAACAACAACAGCAGCAGGGGTTGAACTGGGCCTGGGATTTAGCTCAGTTGGTGAAGCACCGCTCTGCAGTCTCTGAGGTCCTGAGTTCGATTCCCAACACCACAAAAATGGGAGAAGGACATGGCAACCCACTCCCAAGGCAATCCTGAAACAATCAGCCATTGAAAACCCTATGAGGGTCAGTATGAGTCAGACACGACTGGACGGCACCTAACAACAACAACAACAATGAAGGGGTTGAACCCTGGGTCTTACACGTACTGAGCAAGTGCTCCGCCACTCGGCCATATACTCCATCCCCTTTTCCATTTTTTATTTTGAGGCAGGGTCTCACTACATTGTGCAGGCTGCCTCTGGCTTCAAACTCGAGACCCTCCTGCATCCACCTCCTGACTCACTGGGATTACAGATGTGCGCTGTATCACGTGGTTGGGTTTTGTTTCTTCAAAACTAGGATCTGCTGTTACCCAGGCTGGTCTGAAACTCCTGGACTCAAGTGATTATCCTGCCTCTGCCTCCCAAACTGCAAGCCTGTGCCACCACACCCCACCCAATGTTCACAGTCTGAACCCAGCAAGAAATGGTCCTCACAGTCCCTCCCCCGGGTACCCCATCAAGCCAAGAAGAGCACTTCCTAAGCCAGCTTTTGGAACTGGTGCCTTCTCAGAACGAAGAACTGAGGCTCAGCAATGTACAGGCAGAAACTACATTACCTTCTTTTTAAACAATGCATATTTCAGGGCTGGGATTGCAGCTCATTAGTGGAGTCCTTGCCTAGCACGGGTGAGGTCCTGGGTTTGATTCCCAACACACACACACACACACACACACACACACACACACACGGATGTTCCCATACCAAGTGTTCTTTGAAACTAATAGAGAAGATTCTTGTGGGGGGAAGAAAACCATTCCTCTTCTAAGGAAATCCATGTCGCATTTCCATCTTCAAGTGAATTTTAAAAGGACCCCCAAGAGGGTCTTAATGTGTTGTGAATATAAATCATTCCATAAATGCATGCGATGGTTGCTTAAGAACAATGTTTAAAACTGTCAAACACTGTGACTCGGGAGGCTGACGCAGGAGGATCCAGGTTTGAGGCCAGAGGCAGCCTGTGCAATTTAGTGAGACCCTGCCTTTTATTTTAAATAAAAATTAAAAAGGGGTCAGGGTGCAGCTCAGTGGTACAGCATTTGCAAAAGTTTACATGGTGCACTGGGTTCATCCCCTCAGTACCCCCACCCCAACCCCCAAAATAGTAGAGGCCCTCATAACCTGAAGTTTAGGGAAAGGAAGAAGGCAGGTTAAATTCTCGGGTGTACATGAGCCGCTTGCGCCACCTGGTGGTTCATCGTGCAAACCTCATCACCATATGATACTGGAATGCGGGCTGTCAGGTGCCATCAAGTCATCAAGTCCGACTCATAGCGACCCTTTAGAGTTTTCAATGGCTGTTTTCAGGATTGTTTTCTGGAATATACTGGATTTAGGCACTCATTTATTTCTTCAACAAATATATGTTGAACACATAGATACGAGACAGTCTTAGTCTAAAAGAGTGGATGGACCTTGAGGGATTTGCCATTGAAGGGTTCATTTCCCACCTCAGCAATCCTCAAAACTATAAACATAGATTCATTTTGAATTTGCTACTTAAGAACACGGGAGAAGGATGTGGCACTCCACTCCCAAGGCAATCCCGAAACAGCCATGAAAACCCTATGAGGGTTGCTAGGACTAGGACATGACTCAACAGCACCTAACAACAACAATAACAACTTAAGAACAATTATTTGTTAGACATGTATTATACACTAAGCAATGTGCCATATGCCCTATCTTTCATGAGACTTACAAGATATAGAATTTTTTGTTTCCTCTTTTATTATTATTATTATTTTTTATTTAGTTAGTTTTTTGTTTGTTTGTTTGTTTGTTTGTTTTGCGGTGCTGGGAACTGCATCTAGGACTTTAAACTTGCTAGACAAATGCCCCACCACTAAGCTGCAGCCCCAGCCCCTGTTTCCATTTTTCAAATGAAGAAAAATTTACCAGAAATTAAACAATGTGCCCAAGATCAAAAAGCCAGCAGCAAGTCAAACAGCCCAAAAATCTAGATTAAAAATTAAATTTGACTTCTGAGTTCAAAGTTTAATTAACAGCTAAACTGATTCTCATAGACACAATTATGCTCTAAGGTCATTACACTTTCTTTGGAAACAGCGTTTTTAATGGATGTGTGATTTATCATCTTACAGGTGCAGTACAACTTAAGTCATTCCCAATTATGGGATAGTTAGGCTACTTACCATACTTGTCACTATTGTAGCCATTTCTTTCTAAATCTGAGTTAGCAAACTATGGTTTGTGGGTCAAATCCAGCCTGCCACCTGTTTTTGTAAATAAAGTTTTATTGGAAGCCAGCCACGTGCATCATTTGCATATCATCTGTGGCAACTTTCAAGACTAAGTTGAATAGTTGTGACAAGGACTATCCCACAAAGCCTCAAATATTTGTGATCTGACTATTTGAAGAAAAAGTTTGCCAAGCTCTGTTCTAAATGTTTGTCTACATTGCTGACTCTATCCTTGTTATTGTTGTTAAGTGCTGTCAAGTCAGGCCTGACTCATAGCAACGCTAGTAGGGTTTTCAATGGCTGATTGTTTCGAGATTGCTTCCGGGGTGGGCTGCCACATCCTTCTCCCATTTTTGCGGTGCTGGGGATCGAACCCAGGGCCTCAGAGAGCATGGGGCAGCACTCTACCAACTGAGCTAAACCCCAGCCCTGATTGTTTCCTTAGAATAAACATACAGAAAGAGAATCAAGCCAAACTGCTTTCGGGAAGGTTGAGCCTGAATGACGCTGACCTCAGCAGCTTGTTCCAAGGGTCCGTTTCCCAGACCACACGCCGATCCTGCAGACAGCCACTGTCAAAATAGATGTCACGGTCTTCCTGTATTCCATGTACTGGGGATAAAGCATGACCAACATGTGCAAGTCCCTGGCCTCGTGGGCCTTGTAATCTATTAAGGGGATGAAGAGAAGTACCAACAGCTTGGCAAGTAAACATGTCACTTGTCAGCTGCTGATGCGTCCTGTGAAGAAAAATGGGTGGAGGGGTCGGCAGTTCCAAGCAGCGTGGACAGGGCGCCAGCTTGCATGGGGAGGTCACTGCTTGTCATGATAAGATGACGTGGGAGCAGAGACCTGAAGAGAGAGGTGGGAAGAGCGACAGAAAGAACACGGTACTTGCAGAATCCAGGGGGAGGAAGAGTTATTTTTAACTCCATGATAGAGTTACCCTGTGGCACCAAGCCGGCTTCACAGAGCCCACAAGCCCCGATCCGTGCTGCTTTGGCTCTGAAGCCCCTTCCTTGCCTTTGTGCCGTGACAGAAGCAGCTGATGGGCTCGGACACTCGGCTTTGCGGACGCTCGTGCCAAAATTCGTTTTGATTTTCCAAGTCCACAGCAGCTGGCTGTTCATTTAGGGGTGGAGCGCAGCGCCGGCGGCGAGCTAAGGCGCAGAGAAGAATTAGCAGGGCTTCACATTGGCTGGGGAAAGAGAGGCAGCGATCAGTCATTGCCTCTGCCCCACGGCTGGGCACCAGCGCCCTCTGAAGCCAGGACAACGGAGAACCCGCGGCGACCTCTGCAGCGCCCTCCTCTCTTCCTCATCCAGGCACCGCCTCCTGCTCTGTCTTTCTCACCGTGAGCCTGTGGTTCCGGCGTCTCATCTCACCCGCCTTTGCCACTGCGCACTCAGAGGCTGTTGTTCCTGCTTATTAATCTCCCCTTCTTCCTTCCTGAATTTTCGTTAGACGCATGTTGTGGTTGTCAGGTGCCGTCGAGTCGGTGTCCGACTCATACCGACCCTCGTAGGGTTTTCAACGGCTGTTTTCGGGATTGCCTTGGGAGTGGATTGCCAGGCCCTTCTCCCATAGTTAGACACATAGCCATCCAGAAAAAAACAAAACAAAACAAAACTACGTTTCCCAGGCTGCCTGGTGGCTGTGTGGCCATTTCTGATCCATGAAACACGTGCAGAAGTGATGTATGCGGCGTCTGAGTTGTACCATTCAAGACAAACGGGGACGCCCTCCACTGACATGTTCTTTTCCCTGGCTGGAATGTAGACACATTGGCTGGAGCCACAGCAGCCATCTTGGATGGTAAGAAGAAAGTTGTCTTGAGGATATAATGAGAAGCTAGAAGGGATTTGCCTGCAGCTGCAGCCCTGTGGCATCCGATCCCATCTGATCTCGGAAGCTAAGCAGGGTCGGGCCTGGTTAGTAACTGGATGGGAGACCGCCTGGGAACACCAGGTGCTGTAGGCTTGGGAGAAGGACCAGGCAACCCCCTCCCAAAAATCAATCTGCCATTGAAAACCCTATGAACAATAGAGAAGCACTAACAATAGTGTTTCCTCTGTTGTACAGAGGGTCGCTATGAGTTGGATACCGACTCGACGGCACCTAACAACAACGACAACAAGAAGGGATTTGAGTCCCTGGTTCTCTCAAACTATAATTCCAGTCCTGAGGCAGGGTAGATGGATAGGGAAATTAAGGGGACACAAGAAAGGAAAAGGGTTCCTCCCTCTCCAGGACCCGATTTACATCGCATCTCTTGCTGCCAGAGAGTCAAAATTTTCAACACAACTGACCAACTGACGGAAAAGACCACCTGCAAAAAGACTCCTTTCGTGAGCAATATCTCAAACAAGAATATAAACACAGCTAACGGCACCTAACAACAACAACAACAACAACAACGAACCATGCTTAAGGTCAAAGCCCTTGTGACCTCTGATTTTAACCTTTTTAGCACTCCTTTTTCGTCTGTAAACATCAACAATGCACCTCATAAACTACCTTATGATTTCATTTATAAAAGGAAATTCTCTAAGAGAAATAAGTAAACCAGCTCATACGATTTCTTATTTTTTAAAGTTTACTTAAGGTTTAAACTTCGCTCCATCTTTGAATGTGGTTGTAAATGACATTCTCTGGCCAATGTAACTTCCAAAGCCACAAAATCAATTGTTGAGACACTTACCTGTGTCTCTCTGTAACTCCCATGCTCAAATCTGGGCATGTGCTTTCCATTATTTAATAAACTCCAACTTTGTCTCATCCTGACTCATCCTGAAATTCTGTTCTGTGATGTACTCAAGACCCTGATTGCCCCCGAGTGGAGGCTCCCTCGGGAAATTCCTCAGGCTGCACAGCCCAGGAAGTGTGGTGAAAATGTGATAGCAGGACTAGGTCACTTCAAAATCACTCCAGTCCCTTGAAAAACTAGCCCTCAATAAAAGCTGATAAGGGCAGGTGTGTCATGAGATGGCTGGGCCTGCGGAAGGGCTGGATTAAGAAAAATGTGTGGGCACTAGATGACTTTGTAAATGGCCGCTAGATAACTTTGTAAACGGTCAAATTCAGGGAATTCCTGCAAGGTCTAAACTCTGGGAAATGCAAATTACTTTGTACTTTGTACCCCCACGCTTTTACCGTAAAACAGTTCCTGCTTCTGTAATTCTGCTTCTCCTCCCCTACCCTGTAAAGCCCCTGACCAATGGGAGTTGGCTGCTGCTTTCTGAAAGTCCACTCCCGGGACTGAAAGGAGCCAGCTGGCCCGTCTAGATAAACTTTTCTGCTCTCGATCTGTTTGTTTGTGTCTTGGAGTATTTTTCTGGGGTTGAGCCGCTGGATACAACAAAAAAGCAAACATTTCGAGTGGAAAGGTCTGGTTCAGTAGGTCTGGATGCGTCCTGGGGATCTTTGGCTCGAAACAAAGGCATCCCCCTCAATCAGAGGGTTCTAAAATTGCTGGCCCCCAGATCTCACCCTGTGAAACCTTGTGGTACAAGGTGACGCTCTCTGGAATAATCGATGAGGTGCCTGATTAGCTGGCCCGCTCCTTTTCCAGCTAACTCCTGCCAACACGACAGGCGCATAGGGCTGTCAGGTGCTTTTCATCTCTGGGCGCGTGCGAAGGATGTTACCCCTCCCATCACGGGAGCTCTGCTGCCACGGGAGTCTTCTGCCCCCTGGGAGATGCCTTCCTGATTTCTCCCAGGCTTCTCTTGCTTATGTAGACTGTGTTACATTCCAGGTGTTGATTTGCTCAAGGATTCATCTGCCCAAATCCACCACGGACTCCCCAGGTTGGGGGCCAATGGATTTCTGTATCCTCACCTCCCAGCCCAACAAGCAGGGGTGCTCAGGGAATGTTTGCAAAGAAAGGGAAAGGGTAGGGACTCACGCTGTGCGCCACAGTTTGCTCAGTTTTAGCGTGCCAACAGTAATGTCGCCATTTGACCGCCAGGAACATGCACACAGACAGACACGCATGGGTAACAAGAAGAAGGGTATTGGCTGCTGCGTGTTTGTGATTTTAAAAAACAGAAGAAGCAACCTACATGCCCATCAATTAGGGACTGGTTAATAACTTATGTTACATCCATGAAACGCAAGATGGGCACAGGCTTTGGAAAATAGGGAGTAGTTCTGGGTGAGGCCAGGTGGGAAGCTTTCCTGCATGCACTGTAAAGAGAAGGGGAGGGGCTGGGGGTGTATGTCAGTGGTAGAGAAAGTGCTTAACACAGGTGAGGTCCTGAGTTAGATCTCTAGCAACATTTAATTAATGAATGATTAATTCAATGGAGGAGGAGAGTTGAGAACAGTAAGTGCCAAAGAGTATGGTTTTTCTTTTCTTATGTATGAGATTAAAAAAAAAAAGAATGGGGTGAGGATGTGCTTGTATATGCTTAGGAAATTTCCAGAATTTTCTGAAATATACAAGCAATTCCATCTGGGTGCGGACAAGCTGGTGAGGGAAACTGACTTTTCAGTTGATGATCTCAGAACTATTTGAGATGACAGCCGGAATCATAATTGAGTTTATAATTACAGTTTTAAGAATCAGCTGCCCTCAAGAGCTCTTCTTGCACCCCCAGAGACCCGTGCTGAAGCACAACTTCCAATTTCAAAGGGAATGAAGCTGGGCGTGGCTGTGCAAGCCTGGAGTCCCAGCACTGGCTGGATTGAGAGTTTGAGGCCAGCCGCGGCTTTATGGCAAGACCCTGTCGCAAAAGGAGCAGGGAGAGTGAATTAGGGTGAGGGTACACCCAGCGTGGATGGAAACCACCAAGGTGCTCCACTTTCTCCGCCGGCAGAGAGCGACACGGAAACTTCCACACGTGGCCACCAGAGGGCGCTCAGAAGCAGCCGAACTCGCAAGGAACTGGGCGGCCCCCGCGATCCCTTCCAGACCGAGCTGTCCATCTTCTAGGGGCTGCTGGAGTCCGCGGTCTTCACACTCCATCTCCTCCCGAGTAAACGAACTTAATTGCAATTTAACTTCTTCCAGTCGCGTCAACAATTAAAGAGAAATTGCTCCCCTCGCTCTGTTTTATTTTTAAACGATTGGCTCCTGGTTATTTCTACAATTTAATGAAGACTGTTGTGGGGAAGCAATTGATTTCATTGACCTCTCTGGAGCTCGCTCCAACAGGTAGCATCTACCCTGGTCCCTCTAGTTTAGATTAACTACAAATCTCCCAGCATCTCAATGCATCATTTCATCTTTGTTTGCTGGTAATAAGTAACCTCCTTCCTTGGAAGCAGGCATATAAATACGCCTCTGTCGCCATGATTTTTTTTTTTTTTTTTCAGTACTTGAGGGTTGAACCGAGTGCCTCGCACATGCATTGCAAGTGCTCTACTACTGGGTTGCGCCCCCAACCCACTTTTTGTTTTTTATTTTGATGTTACGCAGGCTGCCTCTGGCCTCGAACTTGGGGGGCCTCTTGCCTCCACCTCCCGAGTCGCTGGGACTACAGGCCTGAGCCACTGCGCCCAGCCTGTTGGCTTTTTCAAGCACAAAAGGTAGAAAACAGAAAGCTTTTCTCCGGTTCCAGCGCCTCCTCTCTTCCCTTTGTATTTTTATTGGAGGGGGACAGGGGTTGTATTTTGTTGTTTGGGTTTTTTGAGGTTTTGTTTTGTTGGGTTTTGGTTGTTTGGTTGGTTCGGTTTTGTTGTTGTTGAGTGTTTTCTGTTTGTTTTGGTGCTACCGATTAAAGCCAGGGCCTTAATGAATACTAGGCCAATGCTCTGCCACGGGGCTGCATCCCCAGCCCCTTCACATTGGTTTCTGCTGTCTGTGCCTCACTGCCCAAGTCACCCTTTGGTCTCAGATCTGTAAAGCAGCCTGCTTCCGGTATTTCATTACAGTAACAAAACAGACTAACACAGAAGCCACTGAAGAACCTCGGGCAGGACATGCTAGAGAGCCATCTTCCACATTTAGTGACCGCAGAATGTTCAAGAACTTCCGACCTGTGGATGTTCATCCTTGGTACAAAGGGGATCGATGACATAGGGGTCAATGACTGACCAACCTGAGGAAGCTTGGCTATTGTTGGAGCACAGTCCCCGCTGGGTGAGAAAAATCTTGAGGTCCGGTACAGGATGTGACACCATTGTTTTGTGGGTGCAGCTTCTGGGCACAGAGAGAAGGAACTTGCTCAAGGTCACGAGGTGGCAGAGTCCGCCTGAACTCTGCATCTCCCGCTCAGCCTGCGCAGGAGAGCTAGGGCTGGGGCGGGGCGCAGGTTGCCACGCCCTTTACTTCAGTGAAGAATGAATGGGTGGACAGACAGCAGAGCCACTTCCACGTAGGATGCAGTGGGAATCTGGTTAGGTGAAAAGGCAAAAGCCCAGCAGCGTTTGCTGAAGATCAAGTGACTCAAGTGCATTTCACAAAACCCAGTTGAAACAGCAGAGTGAATGACTACTGAGAGTGAAATTATTAACTTGGTTTGCAGTGTGTGTGTGTGTGTGTGTGTTGCTAGGGCCAAACAATCTTTACAACAATCTTTAGAAAACAAAATTAGAGTTTTTCTCTCTTGCGACCTTTGAAGACTATGAGGCTGTTTGAGATGGGTCTTGCTCTGCAGTCAGAGCTGGGCTGAGACTCTCAATTCTCCTGTTGTTGTCTGCCAGGTGCTGGCCACCACCACGTCCAGCTGAAGAGAGTTTTAAAAAACTTAATGACCCCATCAACAGGTACAATTACTACTCATTAACAACAACAAAAATGTCTGAGAGGGAAATGTTAACCAGCCAATTGGATCGTCACACATTGATTGCAAATATGAGATTGTTACATTGTTGTTATTGTGAAGTGCCATTGAGGCGAGTCCGACTCATAACCACCCTCACAGGGTTTTAAATGGCTGATTGTTTCGGGATTGCCTTGGGAGTGGACTGCCAGGTCCTTCTCCCATTTTTGCGGTGCTGGGAATTGAACCTGGGACCTCAGAAACAGCAGAGTGGCTCTGTACCCACTGAGCTAAATCCCAGCCCCAAAAGCAAGTATGTTTCCACACAGGAACGAACCGGGAAACTTTCTTGTGTGAGGCAAGGGTGATAACTGCTACACTATGGAAATGGGTTGATTATTACAATGGGCTTGACTCGATTTATGTACAATGGGTACAATTAAAAGAACAATTTTTTTTAAAATGAAAACAAGCCAAGCGCCATGGCACACACCTGTCATCCCAGTGACTTGGGAGGCCGAGGCAGAAGGAGCACAGGTTGGAGGCCAGAGGCAGCCTGAGCAATGTAGTGAGACCCTGTCTCAAAATGAAAAATCAAAAATGGGGCTGGGAATAAAGCCCTCGCCTGGCATGGTGGAGGCCCCGGGTTTGACCCACTAGTACTTCAGAAAAAAAATAATTTGAAGAAGTGAGAGTCCAAATGTGGGACGGTTCTTTTTTATTTTTATTTTTTCCTTTTTCAGTGTTGGTGACTTGAACCCAAGGCTTCACGCATCCTTCCATTGGGCTCTGCCACTGAGTTGCTCCCAGCCCCTTATTTATTCATTTACTTATTTGTTGTTGATTTATTTATTTAGAGACAGGGTCTCTCTAAGTAACAGTCCCCAGGAATCAGTAGTGACAGAGCCTGCAGCCCAGTGGTTGCTATGAGGGAGGAGGGAGGAGGGAGTGACTATTTAGTGGGTACTAAGTTTCCTTCTGGGCTGGTGAGAAAGTTCTGGAACTAGAGAAGGGTAATGGTTGGAACATGTTGTGAAAGTGCAGAATGCCACTGAGTCATCCACTTTCAAATGGTTCGTGCTTGTAATCCTAGCATTCAAGAGGCTGAGGGGGGAGGATCGTGAGTTCAAGGCCAGCCCGGGCTATGAAGTGAGACTCTGCCTCAAAAAGAAATAAAATAAAAATAAAACCTTTATGTTATGTGTATTTTAACCATGAAATATTGAATGAATTAATTAAAAATGCCTGTTCTACCATTAGACCCTCACTACCCTCCCTCCCTGCTCTGCTTCCTTTTCCTCCTACTCTTCAAGAAGCTTCTTTCGCAGTATGTGGCATGACATTCTAAATCTTTTCACTTGGGTCTTTTGAGATCATCTAGGCCAAAATGTGAGGGCTCAAGTGCCCAAGCCTGTAGCTGTAGCCCTGTGGCATCCCATCCCATCAGATCTCAGAAGCTAAGTAGGGTCAGGCCTGGTTAGTCCGTGGATGGGAGACCGCCT
The DNA here is from genome assembly GCA_007922755.1 of Pedetes capensis. NCBI lineage: Eukaryota > Metazoa > Chordata > Mammalia > Rodentia > Pedetidae > Pedetes > Pedetes capensis. The sequence continues at coordinate 56,739 of VMDO01010677.1, read as the reverse complement.
GGGAACACCAGGTGCTTCAGGCTTGGGAGACGGACCCGGCAACCCACTCCCAAAAATCAATCTGCCGTTGAAAAACCTATGAACAGCAGAGAAGCACTGACAGTACTGTTTCACCTGTTGTAGGCAGGATTGCTATGAGTCGGATACTGATTCGACGACACCTAACAACAAAAACTGCCACTGCCCGAGGGCCATAAATTGAGTCAAGCCACCAGCAAGTCATGGCAAGGATCAGGACCACTGTTCCCAATCCAGCTGGGCAACACTTCCTTCACCCCACCCAAGGCTGCCTCCAAGAATGTGGATTCAGGGCAGCCTGACAGATTTCTCATGAAATATTTGAGATGCAGGACTTCCTGATGGCATTTCCTGAGTTTTTAAATCCTGGCGACTAATTCAATTAAAAAAAAAAAAAAGAAAAAGAAAGAAAAGCCAGGTGTCATGGTGCGCACTTGTAATCCCAGCTGCTCAGGAGACTGAGTCGGGAGGACTGCAAGATCGAGGCTGGAGCCAACCTGTGCAGCTAAGTGAGGCCCTATTTCAAATTAAAAAATACAAAAATGGGCCAGAGGTGGAGATCAGTGGCAGAGCATTTGCAAAGTATGTGCGAGGTGCTGGGCTCAGTCCCTAAGCCCCTTGATCAATCGATCAATCAATCAATCAGCAAATGATATACAAGTCACACAGAACATATGTGCAGGCCTAAATTGGCCCAGAGCTGCCTCATTGGTGCATAAGAGAACAGAGAAGCCCAGGGAGGAAAGGATGCACGCAAGGCCACGCCACACACGTGTGACAGATGAGAACCTTTGTACCCTGATTCCAAGGACCTGTTCTGTCGTTGATCTTGCTTAAAAGAACACCCCCAGATCTGGGGTCCGCGTTTTTGAGCAGGTCGCCTGCTTTTCTTGAGGCTCTGCAGTGTGTTGAATGGCAGCCCCTCCCCCTTAGAGGCTCATCCACGTCAGAAACCTCTGGAATGAGGACTAAGGCCTCTGGAGAAAGGGTCTGTACAGAGATGATTCAGCGAAGGCTCTGGAAAGGAGTCATTCCAGATCCTCCTGCCGGGCAATCGCGTGACAGGTGTGCCTGAGGCCACGTGAAGAGAGAGGCAGGGACCCAAATGAGGCAGCCGCAAGCCAAGGACACCTGGAGCCACGGAGGCCGAGGAGGCCCGGAAGGCTTTCCTCCAGGGCCGCGGGGATGGACCAGCCTGCTCTCGCCTTCATCTCGGACTTCTGACCTCTGGGGCTGTAAGTAAGCAAACACATTTTGGTTGTCTGGGGCCCGCGGGTCTGTGGGGCTTGATTCCAGCAGCTTTAGGACACCGACGCAGTCTCCACAAAACAGCGACTGCTGCTCTTGGGCCGCAACAGATATTTGCTGATGAGCGAATGGCGGTTCTTGCACAGAGGGCTGAGTAAGGATTCAGTGGCCCGGGGTGGAGGAAAAAACCCTCTGTCAACAGTTCACATTCTTTGCCCAGAGGGCCTGAGTGCTATTGCCTTTGGGGGCCTCTTAGGACGCATGATTATGAACCAAGACAAGACAGGCAGAGGAGCAGAGGCGCCTGCAGAAAGGAAAGGACCTACCAGGTGTGTGTGTGTGTAGGGGGGGTGGCCATAAGAAAAGTGTGTCAATCAGGGTTTGTTTTTGTCTTACAACAAAAAGTCGAGCCATGATTGCCCAGGATGGTGACTTCTGCGGTTCCTGTTGGTTATAAAGCAGCTGCCACAGCTCTAAGCATTAGGTCCAACACGACTTCACCCAATCCAAGAGGGAGGGGAGTTACTTCTCCCTCACCCCACCCCGGCCCCCAAAAGGCCTCTGTTCTTGTTAAAGAGGAACGGCTTTCCAGCTGACTTTGGGCAAACTGGGAAGAGAAAACAGCTCTACAAATTCTCTTCAGGTGTGAATATACATACACAGCCTAAGTTAGCATCCTTACCCCTCTGCCTTCCACCGATTTTAACTCTACATTATTGGACTTTTTTCTTGATTAGAAAATATTTTTTAATAACATTATAGCTGGGCACGGTGGCACACGCCTATAATCCCAGCGGCTTGGGAGGCAGAGGCAAGAGGATCGCAAGTTCGAGACCAGAGGAAGTCTGGGTAATTTAGAGAGACCCTGTCTCAAACAGATTTAAAAATGGGCTGGAGGTGCAGCTCAGTGGTACAGCACTTGCAGAACATGCAAGCACGAGGCCCTGGGTTCAACCCCCAGTACTGCAAAAATAATAAAGTTTCAAATATAGAAAAATATTGAGAATGCCCTCCTTATAAACACCTAAGCACCCACTACCAGCTCGGATACATATTATCATTTTGGCAACATCATCTTTTTTCAGCTCACATGTCATAAGCAAGCGATGTCAGTAGTGTGGACGGTCACATTTGTGTCTTTCTACAATGGTGGCACACGCCGGTAATCAATGAACTGCGGAGGATGAGGCAGGAGGACCGTGAGTTCGAGGAAAGCCTGGGCAACACTTGGGAGAAGGACCCCGAAATCCACTCCCCACAAACAATCTGCCATTGAAAACCCTATGAACAGCAGAGAAGCACTGACAATAGTGTTTCGCCTGTTGTATGCACGGTCGCTATGAGTCGGACACTGACTCGACGGCACCTAACAACAACAACAATGCCAGAATTTATTAAATCACAATAAATTCACAAGTGTTGCTAACTTCATCAGCTGTTATTCACCGAAAATTATTGATTTGGCTCGGTATTCATGTCATTGTGTAAACATAAATATAATGATCTCATGCCGGAGTGGACACAGACGCGGAGGAAATGAAAATTCAGCAGGAGATCCCGCGTGCAGACCATGAAATGTTGGCCCGGGGCAAGGGTTTCCCTCTCCATTCCAGATAACCCTGGCTAGCTGCTAAATCTATGTTTACCGACTCTTGTTCCAGTGTTTGGGTTCATCTTTCCTATAAAAGATGGAAACCACCATATTGTTGTTAGGTGCCGTCGAGTCGGTATCCGACTCATAGCAACCCTACGTACAACAGGTGAAACACTATTGTCAGTGCTTCTCTGCTATTCATAGGGTTTTCAATGGCTGATTGATTTTTGGGAGTGGGTTGCCAGGTCCGTCTCCCAAGCCTACAGCACCTGGTGTTCCCAGGCGGTCTCCCATCCAAGTACTAACCAGGCCCGACCCTGCTTAGCTTCCAAGATCTGACGGGAACAGAGGCCACAGGGCTACAGTTACATGCAGGAAACCACCATAGGAAAGCTGAAAAGATTTTTCAGAGCTGTTTCTCTTCCCAGTTTGGCCAAAGGGTAACTCAATCCATCTTTCCTTCATCATTTCTGTTTTACGGGCAACTTTGGAACCCTAAGTGGGGGTACATTTGTCGCCATGGGTAAGCACAGGTTCTTTTATTCCATCCCAGTTTTAACTACTAATATTAACTCTCAGATCACACCTTACGCTTCACACAATGATACACAGGTTACAGAGTGGCTAAGAAAGGGTTAAAGCAGTTCATGTTTCAGAGGGGACTCCCTGAAGGTGATGCAGGGGGAGGTGACACCAACGCAGAGTCAGTGCCGGTCTTACTTCAGGCGACGACTTAAGGAAGCTCAGCATGGGAGTGCACACGGGTGATCCCAGCACTCAGGAGGCTGAGGCAGGAGGATCACAAGTTTCTGGCTAACCTGGGCTACACAACAAGACCATCCCAAAAAGCAAAAAGATAAAAAAACAAATATCAGAAATGAATAATAGTAATCACAGTACACACAATAAAATAAACACCATAACGAGCCCCGTCACAAAGCCGTTCAAGCACGGAGTTGGCTCGAGGCGCAAAGCTGGTCCAAAGGGAAGCGGATCCGGACAGGCAACAATCCGAGTGAGTGACTTCAGGCAGGGGGACCGTGCTGCGCTGACGCCACAGACAGGCAGGAGTTTGCCACCTGTCAGTCTCGTGACACATACACTGGGCGGCCTGATGAAGGGCGAGGATGGGTGCCACTGCGCCCAGTCGTAGGTGGCTCTCCTTTTGTGTAATCCAGCCGAGGGAGTTGCATTTGTTGCTGTGGTGTTTGAGAATCCCCCTGGCCTGATTTCGCATACACCCTGTGTCCTCGGGTGCCTGGTTTAATCTGGTACGTACATAGGTAGTAAACTTTGTTTGTCTAAGTTGGTAAACTTTATTTGTCTAAGTTCTTTATCAGTCTGTGCCTAGTGGTTTGTGTTGCCAAGATGGTGGTTGTTTATTTGCACAAACAAGATGCAGACTCATTCTGCATCAGTGTTTGCCCTCAAAATGGAACAAATCACTGCTTTATAAACTGCAGCCACTACAGGCAAAGCACAGCCTGAAAGCTATGGGTCTATCAGCACAGAGTAGCTCAGGCCACGGCTCAGCCCCACCTCCACAAGCGGAACTTTACACTTACAGCTGAAGCCTGGTGTTTCTCTCCTTTTCCCTCCCACACTTCCTAAAGGCGGCCGCTGCCTGGGTGGAGATACAGTCAATTGATGCAACCCGATTGTGATTTTACCAGACAACACCTTTATAACTTACCTGAGTTTATGCTCAGAACACGGAGCCTCAAGACAGCCTCAGGATGGGGCTGCTGCCCCCAAATGGCAAACCTGTGATTGTTGTTGTTGTTAGGTGCCGTCGAGTTGGTATCCGACTCATAGCGACCCTCATAGGGTTTTCAATGGCTGACTGTTTCGGGATTGCCTTGGGAGTGGGTTGCCAAGTCCTTCTCCCATTTTTGTGGTGCTGGGAATTGAACTCGGGACCTCAGAGACTGCAGCGCAGCGCTCTACCAACTGAGCTAAATCCCAGCCCAAGCTGTGATTAGATGGTGAGAAATTGCAGCTCCCCCCACCAATCTCTGGGGAGGCGAGAGGCACTGGAGAGTGAGCTCCTAAAAACTCTTAAAGAAGACTCTAGCTGTTTCTGGATTGGTGAACTTGGGGAGGTGCAGGGAGAGTGGGTTGTCCGGGACAGTAGCTCCGCCCCCCTCCTATACTTTGCCTCTTCATCTCTTTGATTTGGCGGTTTCTGAGTTATAGCCTTCATACACAACTGGCAAGCATTAAGTAAAGAGCTTCCTTGGTTCTGTGAGCAGATTATTGAATCCGAGGAGGGGGTCTGTTGTTGTGAGGTGCCGTGGAGTTGAGTCTGAAATTGGGGTGGTCCTGTGAGACCAAGCCCTTTAACTTACAGGATCCGGTGCTAACTCCAGGTAGTGTCTGAATTAAATTGGAGTGTTTGACCTGCAGTTAGTGTCAGAGAATTGTTGTTGTTGTTGTTGTTTTGTTGCCGTTGAGTCGTGTCCGACTCATAGCTAGAGAACCTCATAGGGTTTTTATGGCTGTTTCGGGATTGCCTTGGGAGTGGATTGCCATGTCCTTCTCCCACTTCTGTGGTGCTGGGAATCGAACTCTGGACCTCAGAGGCTGCAAAGCAGTGCTCTACCAACTGATCTAAATCTCAGCTCCATCAGAGAGTTAGTATGGAAAAAACTATCCATCCACCCATGTGACAGGTAGGTAGTAAATGGTAGATACTGGGGCTTGGGGTTTGATTGGGGTTTTTTGTTTGTTTTGTTTTGTTTTTTGTGGTTTTTTTTTTGGCAGAGTCTTGCTGTGTAGCCCAGGCTGGCCTCAAACTTACAATCCTCCTTCTTCAGCCTCCCACACCCAGGCCTGTCTCACCATGCCCTACATAGAGTAGCTATTTTTGTAACCATTATTACCAGCCCTCTGTTCTCACCTTTGCAAACTTCTACATCTTAGTGTTTTTCGTTTGACGTCCTCCTGCGCTGAATTCAAACCAATGCAGACATCTGTATTGCTGATTAATGAAACCAGAGATAATGGCTCAAATTGAGACTAGATCCTAACATAGCTCTTTGAACTTTTCTGAAATTGTCTACTTCACCACCTTTGGAAAGAAAACACACCAGGCTGATCACATCAAAGCAAAGAGACGCATCCACAGCTAGTGATCAAAAAGCAAAGGATAAAAACACGCCTTGACATTAAAGTAATGTCCAGGGTATGGGGAGAGATTTGCAGCTAATTTACCGTCATATTTCCTTCCCATTTCTGGCTGCTGAGATGAATGCTGCGTTTTTGTTTGGTCTGGCTTTCATTGCATTGTTGGAGTTGGGACTCCATGGGACCTTGCGCATACAAGGTGAGTTCTCTATCACTGATTCACATCTCCAGCCCCAAAGCTAGTCTAGAAGGCAGAAGACAAGGGCTGGGAGAAAATGCAGCATGAAGTTTGCTGGCAAAGGCTATAGGAGCAGCAGCAGTGTCTGCTTGGAGGCCCTTTATGATAGAGTTAGAGAAGATATTTCACTGAACTGAGAGTGGATGAAAATCTTCAGAAGACTTAGGTGTGGTTAGGTGCTGTCCAGTTGTGTCCAACTCATAGGGACCCAATGTACAGCAGAACAAAACACTCCCCTAGCACTATTGTCAATGCTTCTCTGCTGTTCATAGGGTTTTCAATGGCTGATTATTTGGGGATTGATTCAGGAGTGGGCTGCTAGGTCCTTCTCCCATTTTTGTGGTGCTGGGGATCAAACGCAGGGCCTCAGAGAGGGCAAATGAGCACTCTACCAAATGAGCTAAACCCTATCCTTCAGAAGTCTTAAACCCTAAAATATTGCAGCGTATAATGCTATGCCTCTTCCTGATGTGATGTGCTATGAGGAACCAACATCAACTGTGAAGTGTCCTTGCCCCCAAACAATTAACTTGAATCCAATCAAGCATCCAGAACTAGCCTCCAATTCCCAGGAAACAGAGGCAAGGAAATTGCACCAGGAAGGAGCAATCAGAGAAATATAAGAGATGGGCCTTTTTTTTTGGGGGGGGGAGGTCCTGAGGCGCTGCACCCAGGGTCTCACACGTACCTGGTAAGTGCTCTGCCACAGAGCTGCACTCCCAGACCCTTACTGAAAAGTTCTTATTTTGAGACAGAGTCTCGCTATGTGATGAGGTTGCCCCTGGCCTCGAATCTGCGATCCTTCTGCCTCTGCCTCCCAAGTCACTGAGATTACAGGTGTGCACCAGTGTGCCTAGCTAAAAGATGACACTTTTTTAGGAAAAACAACTGCTCTGTCAGAGCACGGTGGCACACACCTCTAATCCCTGCATTTGGGAGGCTGATGCCAGAGTTCAAGGCCAGCCTGGGCTACATAGTGAAACTGTGTTTCAAAAAAAAAAAAAAAAAAGTTGCTTTGATTCTTTTAAAAGTCAATGTATTCAGAAACTAGAATGGTGGTTGCCAAGGGCTGGGGACAGAGAAATGGGAAGTCATTGTTCAGTGAGTCTGGAGTTTCAGTTCTGCCAGGTAAAATCATGGTAAGAGATGCACAACATTATTTCCATATCTAATGCCACAAAACTATATGCTTATAATGGCTAACACAGTGACTTTCGTGTTGTATGTTTTATGCAGTTGTTTGCAAAAGTCAGTGTTTGGGCAGGGGTCTAGCTCAGCAGCAGAGCGCTTGCCCATAATGCAAGAGGCCCTGGGTTCCATTCCTGGCACCAGAAAATAAAGGGAGCCCAATGCCATCTGGGTCTGTGATCTCAGCGACTGGGAGGCTGAGCAGAATAGTGAGTTTGAGGCCAGAGGCAGCCTGTGCAATTTAGCAAGACCCTGTCTCAAAATAAACCATGATAAAGTGGCTAGAAGTGCAGTTCTGTGGTAGAGCATTTGCCTAGTGTGTGGAAGGCCCTGATTTCAAACTGTAAGTACAGCGGGAAGAAGGAAGGAAAGGGAAGGAAGGAAGGAAGGAGGGAAGGAAGGAGGGAAGGAAGGAAGGGGCAAGAACTGAGTACAGAGGCACATGCCTGTAATCCCAGCAATTCGGGAGGCTAAGGCAGGAGGATCGCAAGTTTGAGGCTAAAGGAAGCCTGTGTAACTTAAAGGAAACCATGACTCAAGATAAAAAGTGAAAAATGGGCTGTGGGTGCAGTGCAGTGGTACAGAGCTTGCAAGGCCCTGGGTTCAACTCCTCATTAGAAGGCGAAAAAAAGGAAGGAAGGAAAGAGCAAAGGAAGGAAGGAAGAATGGATAGAAGGACTGCTCTGAATAAAGAGACTAAAGCGACAATAATAAACGTTTAAGATAAATTTTAATGGCTTCTTCATTTAAGAAAACAAAGCAGTCATAAAAGGCATTCCTGCAACATTGAGGAAATCCGAACCCAGACTGGATATTAGGTGGTACAGTGGGGTTATTATTCATTTCTTTGTGATTATAACATTGAGATGCTGTCAGAGGATGTCATTATTCCTACAACATGCCTCCTGTAATGTGTAGGAATCAAGTATCCACAATGTCTGCAACTTATTTTCAAATGATTCTGAAAAAATAAAAATAAGTAAAACAAAGCAAAATAATAGAGTAAAAATGGCAAACTGTTAACCGTTGTTGGGCCTTATACATGATTAGCATATGCTGTACCATAGAGCTGTACCCTTAACCCTAGCTATTGGTGGTGTGTGTGTTTGTGTGTGTGTGTGTGTGTGTGTGTGTGTGTGTGTGTGTGTGTGTGTGCTGGAGATGGAACCTAGGGTTTTGTGCATGCTGGGCAAACGCTCTACTACTGAGCTACCTTCCAAGCTCCGATTGTTGGATTTAAGTGAAGGGTATCTTTGTATTCATCGTATCATTGTTTTGAAGCTTTTATGGATGTTTGGAGGTTTTCATGTTGTTCTGTTGTTGTTAGGTATCATCCAGTTGGGTCTGACTCTATGCACAACAGAACGAAACACCCCCTGACACTGTGCCACGCCTGGCACTCTTTCAGTGCTTCTCTGCTACACACTGGGTTTTCAATGGCTGATTGTTTCAGGATTGTTTCGGGAGTGGGCTGCCAGTTCCTTCTCCCATTATTTGCAGTGCTGGGGATCGAACCCAGGGCCTCAAAGAGGGCAGAGCAGCACTCTACCGACTGAGCTCATACTAAGACGGTAGGATAAATGGTTTCATCCGTCCCTGTAACTTTTCCTTGTGTAATTCAAAATAGAAACAAAACTAAACAGCAAGATGGACGGGAGGGATGAGAGGTGAAGCACAAGGGACTTTCTTAGGCCAGCGGAGCTATTCTGTCTGAAAATGTCATGGTAGATCCGTGGCACTGTGCATCTGTTAAAACCCACGGGAGGCACAACACCCAGAATGAACTCTAAGGTCATCTATGAAGTGTAGTCAGTAATAATAATGATAATGATGATAATGATAATGGTAGTAGTAATGGATCAATGCCAACTCATCCATCATAACGAATGCAGCACTCCAGTGTGAGATGTTGTTATGGGGAAACTGAGAGACAGAGGGAATGGCTGTCTGGAAAATCCCTGTACTTTCTGCTCAATTTTTCTGTGTACCTGATCTTTCTGTAAAATCGCTCTTTGAAATGTCTATTTTTCAAAAACCTATAGCTGGATTCAATCACTAGCACCACAGAAAAACAACCAACCAACCAAACAAACAAACATGCTTTAGTTAAGCTTGAAAAATAAAGGTAAAGAAATCAAGAAGGAAAACAAGAATCAAATAATAATCTGAGAAGTTAGCAGACAGCGATACACACATACACGGAAGTGCGGCCTAAGTATAAAATATGAGCAATGAATTCAGCTCCGAGATTCCTGGAAGCAGGCAAAAAGGGAAAGAGGAAATTAAAAACACACATTTGAAACTGGTTCTTGGGGTGTGGTGGCACCAGCCTGTCATCCCAGCACTTGGCAGGCGGAGGCAGGAGGATTGACCTGAGTTCCAGACCAGCCGGGGCTGCACAGAGCAGCGAGATCCTGTCTGGAAAATAAATAAATATGATAAATAACTAAAATAAAATAAAGAAACAGAAGCGGTTGTGGCGGCGCACACCTGCCACCTGGGAGGCTGAGGCAGAAGCATCGCCTGAGCAGAGAAGTTCGAGGCCAGCCTGGGCAACATAGCCGGACCCCACCTCAAAACAAACAGCGGGGCAGCATGGCTTCATCATGCCTGCCACATGGGAGGTGGAAGCAGGAAGCTCACAAGTCCAAGGCCAGGGGCAGCCTAGGCAGTTTAGCAAGACCCTGTCTCTGAAAAGAACAAAGAGGCTGGGGGTGAAGCTCAGTGCACCTGCCTCGTATGCTCAAGACTGTGGGTCCAACCCCTCAGTCCTGGAGAAAAAACAAAACCAAACAAACAAACAAAAAAAACACATTCACTTGGCTGAGAAAGTGGCTCAATGTCCGAGCATATACTTAGCATGCACAAGGCCCTGGATTCATCTCTTACCCCCACAAAAAAAGCCAAAACAACATAGATTTACTCAAGAGAGGTTAAGTTTTTGGTAGGGAAGGAGGAGAAACATAAAGGAGATCTCTCCTGTCAGTTCTAATTTGAAAAATAAAGTTTCTGCCATTGCTAATTGAGAACATCATGTAAAAAGACTAAGCAGTGAAAGTCCTTCATGTGCTCATAATGAAACTTCGATGATTTTACCCAGCTATCATATTCCTCCCAAGCAATTTTTTGGTGGAGAAGCATGCTCCTATTTCACTACTGACTCCAAACACCATTGGATGACCTAGCCCCTACTCGGCTCTATTCTTTCTTTTCTTTTACTTCTCTTTTCTCTTTCCTTTTCTTTTCTTCCCTTTTTTCTTTTTCTTTCGTTTTTTCTTTCCTTTCTTTTTTCCTTTCCTTCTTTCTTTCTCCATCTTTTTTTTTCTTTTTCTTTCTTCCTTTCTTTCTTTTGTTTCTTTTTGCAGTATTGGGGGTTGAACACTCAGGGCTTGGCACATGCTAGGCAAGTGCTCTGCCGCTGAGCCACGTTGTCAGCCCATTTTGATTTTTCATTTTGAGTCGAGATCTTGCCAAGTGGAGCAGGCTGCTTCTGGCCTTGAACTTGCAATCCTCCTGCCTCTACCTGAGTTGTTGGGATTACAGGCGTGTGCCGCCCTGCCTGCCTCAGCTAATTTCTTTAGCTAACAATTATTTGCTCAACAAATATTTACATTTGATATTTGCCAAGTGCCAGGTATAGTGTTTGTTCTGAGAAGGCAAAGGTTAAAAAATAAAATCCCTGTCCTCAAGGAATTCCTGCTAGCGGGGTTGGGGACGGATCTCATCCTTAGTAAGACGAGCTGGGATCCATCCGTACCTTGGGGGGCAGTGGCTCAGGGAAGAGCTGACCTCACCCACGAGACCGACGTGCTGGGGCTGGAAGCAGAAGAGCAGCCAAGGAGGCAGGGGAGGGAGGCAGGTGTGTCTGGCGCAGAGAGCATTGGTGCAAACAAGGAGTGTCAGCAGGTTCTAGGTGCTGGAAGTCACCTGGGGTGGCTAAGATGTGGCTGTACCCGGAGCTAAGGCTGGAAAGACAGGCATGGACCAAGCCCAGGGTCTCCAGAAAGTCTCTTGGTCAAGTTTGTGCTCTATCTGAGAGTGACCAAGAGGCAGTGAAAAGGGGGCATCTCCTGATCCGAAGCAGGGCATCTGGGGAACTGCAAAGTCCCCTAGACGCTTTGGAGAAGGCCGTTCTGAAGGTGGCCGGACGGTGCTCTCGCTGCAGTGAAAGCTGGCAGGAAAGGAGGGGACGGAGCAGGTGGAATCACCAAGACGTTCTAGAGGCACAGCCTGTAGGACTCGTTGCTTGTAGGCTGGGGAAATGAGAGGAACAAAGCAGGCTGATGTCCAAGTTCCAGCCTGGGCCCAGGGCGAATCTGGGCCAGCCAACCAGGCAAGGAGCTGCGGGACAAAGGGCAAAGGTCGCCAGTAGGAATGGGACACATTGAGACCAGGGGCCTGTGGATGTCCAGGGAGAGACGGGGAGTCGGCCACTGGCGGGTGTATTAGTCAGTGGCCATCGCTGTAGCAGAAAAGCCCACCCACACAGACTCGGAGGGGAAGAGGCTTTCTGGGGGCTCACAGCTAGAGCATCGGTCCATCATGGCGGCAGGGCAGGCAGGTGGCTGCAGCAGCAGGGACTGTTGTAGATGACCTCACAGCACGGTAGACCAGGAACAGAGGGAGACCAGGGTGGTGGGTCTGGAGTACAAACTCCCAAAGGCCCACCCCTGGGGATCTCCTTCCACCAAAGGTCCTCCTCCAAACATTCCGCAGTCTTCCAAGACAGGGCCACCAGCTGGGGACCAAATGGCATGAGCTTTGGGGAACAATGTAGGTCCAAACTGTAATGGAGTGGTAGGGGGAGAAGATCTAGAGTTCTAAAGAGAGGACAGGGCTGGGAAAGGACCAGAGAGGGTACTGTGGGTTGGAGGGTCCAGGTTGGGGACACAGTGGTAGGACCACACGGTCCTGCATAACTTTTTTGTACTAGATTATACCCCTTAGAGGTTCCATGACATCCCAGTTGTGCCATGGACAGTGGGCACTGACACCATCCACAGTGACTGTCCAGACCCTGGTGTGTGCCACGCCCTATCCACGAAATGGAGGATGTGGAACTCAGTGGCGATGAACCCAATGAGAACCATAGACCATGTGTTCCACATGAGTATTGGGCGAGGGTATTAGTCCTATTTTTTTTTGTTGCTAGAATGGAATATGGGCTTGGATTTAGCTCAGTTGGTAGAGCACTGCTCTGCAGTCTCTGAGGACCCCAGTTTGATTCCCAGCACTGCAAAAATGGGAGAAGGAGGTGGCAATCCATTCCCAAGGCAATCCCGAAACAATCTGCCATTGAAAACCCTAAGAGGGTTGCTATGAGTCGGACACGACTCCATGGCACCTAACAACAACAACATAATGGAATATGGGCTGGGATTTAGTGCAGTTGGTAGAGTGCTGCTCTGCAGTCTCTGAGGTCCCGAGTTCAATTCCCAGCACCACAAAAATGGGAGAAGGGCCTGGCAATCCACTCCCAAGGCAATCCCGAAATAGTCAGCCACTGAAAACCCTATGAGGGTCACTATGAGTCGGATACTGACTTGACGGCACCTAACAACAACAACAACAACGTGCTGTTGAGTTGTGTCCGACTCATAGCGACCCTCATAGGGTTTTCAATGGCTGATTGTTTTGGGATTGCCCTGGGAGTGGATTGCTACGGCCTTCTCCCATTTTGTGGTGCTGGGAATTGAACCCAGTGACTGCAGAGTGGCCCTCTACCAACTGAGATAAATCCCAGCCCCAATATATATATTATATATAATATATAATGTTATATAATATAATACATATATCATATTATATTATATATTTATTATATATTAGTATATATTCTATATTATACCTATACACAATGTAAATATTATGTTATTATATATTATATAAATTTTATATAATATAAATTATAATATAATATATATTATATAATATATAATATATATAATAATATATAATATATTTTGTATATATTTGTATATATGCATATTGTATATATTTGTGTATATATATTTTGTATAATATAATAATATACAATGTAATGTAATTTAATGTTTTGTATGAATAATATATATACAAAATGAGACAAGTCTCCTATAGGCAGCCTAGGGTAGCTCACTGACGTGGAGCATCTCTTTCTTCACCCAACTCTGAAGCTCCCTGAGGCATAAACTATATCAATTTCGTTCACTGTTGTGAACCAAGGACCTTGCATGTAACAGTAGCCTAAAAACATATTCATTAACTAAATGAGCATAGTCATTTTTCAAGGTCAATGTTTGATATACTGTATTTTGAACTGGGAAAAAAATTGATCCTTTGCCTAATACCTGGTTTTGTTCTGCTATATAATTTGTAGTATACATGTAATAGAACAAAACAACAAAAAACATAGTATTTAAAGTCTCTGTCAGTAGATAAAAAATAGGTCTGTCACACATCAACCCAGCCTGGGACCCCTATAGGCCTGGGAAAACCATTTAGAAGCAGTTGCTAAAACTTTGTTTATGGTGTAATTAAATAACCAGGTCTCAGCAGGAGTTTTATGGGCCAGCCTGAGAGGTCTAGAAATTTCTATGGCTTAATGGTTCAAGTCCCCATGACTTAATGGCTCACATACTTCTCAGCCCTACAGGCTTAATATCTGCATCATTTTCTCTGTGGGAATGCTTTATCTGAGTAGACCATTTGGCTTAAAAATTATGTTTGTGGGGGCTGGGGGGTATAGCTCAGTGGTAGACCACGTCCGCAGCATGAACAAGGCCCTGGGGTTCAATACTCAAGAGAAAAAGTTTCAAAAGAAAAAGTTTGTAAACTTTCCAGGAAGATATTCCAGACAGTCATAGACTCAGTGATAACAGAAATTTCTAGTGCAATGCTTGAGCTACACCAAAGAGGTTTGTGGAATGCCTGGCACATAGTAGGTGCTTAATTAATGCTGGTTTCCTTCCCACTGTTTAAGAGCTATTTTCTACTAAGGATTAAAAGTGCCACCTAACTCAGGCTACTGGTTGCGAAAATGTCCCTAAAAGACAATTAATAGGTAAGTAAAGATAATGTCTCAGAAAAAGATAAAAGTGGGTATTTTTTAAAAGCTGCTGGGTCTTTCCTTTGCTCCGTCCTGAAGCTTAGTTGCAAATCTATAACATAGCGTGTTTTCATTTGTTTGTTTGTTTTTCAGTGCTCGGGTCAAACTCAGAGCATTGCCCATTCTAGGCAAGTGCTCTACCACTGAGCTGCATCCTCAGCCATTTTATTTTATTTTATTCTTTTCTTTTCTGAAATGAGCTCTGGCAGTGTTGCTCACTGCCTCGAACACCTAAGGTCAAGGGATCCTCCTGTCTAAGCCTCTGGAGAAGCTGGAACTATACGCAAATGCCTCCTTGCCTGCCCCACCCCTCTTCCTCTTCATCCTTCCACACTAGCATACAAGTAAATGCTCGTCTTAGTCTGCGTGAGCTGATATAATAAGATACCATAGACTGGGGTGAGTGGCTGTATTTACTTTTGTAGCACTGTGACCAAAATATGTGACCAAAACAACTTAAGGAAGGATTTATTTTGGCCCACGGTTTCAGAGGGTTTAATTTGTCATGGCGGGGAAAGCGTGGTGGAACAGTTCAGTTCAGGGCAATGGTGGAGGCTGTTCCTCCTCCTCCTTCCCCCGTCCTCCTCTATAAAGTGAAAACAGGGAAAACCTTACACTGATTTAGAAAATAAGTCTTTGGAGTAACAATCGTGGTGTATTTAGGAACAGTCCTAACATTGAGCGCTCTTCCACCCAGTCTGCACAGGAGAACTCTTATTCCTTTGACCGTAGCTCATTGTCCCTATGGTTGATAACAGCTCAACCTCTCCACCCTTGGCTAAGGCACCGGGTAGCTAATCCCTGTGTCTGGAAAGGCATCTTGGGATTTCTACTGAGGCAAATGGGAGAAGGACCTGGCAACCCCCTCCCAAAAATCAATCTGCCATTGAAAACCCTATGCACTACAGAGAAGCACTGATAATAGTGTTTCCCCTGTTATACAGAGGGTTGCTATGAGTTGGATACCAACTCGACAGCACCTAACAACAACAACAACAACTGAGGCAAAGGAGGATGTCTACCGTTGTGTGACTTGGTGGGGGATCCCTAGTAGTCTGGGCACAAGAATCCACCCTTTCTAACAGCCCTACCCTCCGGACACAAGACCACCACCCTGTGTTCTAGAGGGGTACGATCGTCTGGAAAGATGGCAAAGGGTCCACCACATGGCATTGATAGATTGGAGAGCTGGTATGTCCTGTGACATACATGGGATCCCATCGGCTGGCAACGGTTGGTGGACAGTCCTCCCTGGGCAGCAAGAGCAGACAGCCAGCAGAGTTTCTGGGTACTGGCAATTTGTTCTTACTTAAATATTTGCTGAAGTGAAGCTCTGTGGCCTCCCTGGGTGACACAGCTGCGGTCTGTGTGCTCCCTCCTCTCCGCGCAGCCCACAGGGAGTGACTTTCAAAATGAGATCCCCAGACCCGCCGATTCGGAGGCCTCTTGTTAGAAATGCGTGTTCCCAGGCCCCTCCCAGACCTACTGGATCAGAAACTCAGGAGGCTGGGGCCAGACCACCTGTTGATTAGCCCTCTCCAGGTGACTTCTCGTGGTGCAAAGCTGGAAAATGTCTGTCCTAGGCTGAGCAGGGCGTCTCTCGCCTCCCCTTATGCTCGAGAATCTTCTCGGGAGCTTTGAACAATCCTAACGCTCAAGGTGCACCTACACTGATGGAACCATAAGGCCCAGCCATCCGCAGTTCTCAGAGGTCCCTCCGGGTGACCCAAAGGGCGATGGAGTTTGGGAACCGGTGGTCCACCCTAGGATGCACCCCACCGACCGTGAGCCCCAGACCGGCAGCGTCAGGATGGCTGGACACTGGGCAGGAATGCAGACTCCCAGGCCCCGCCCCAATGTCCTGCGTTTCCACAAGACCCCAAGATGACTCCCCTGAGCACGTTAAGATGTGAGAGGCCGGCGACAGAAACACGCTAGCTGAGGTGTGTGTCTAGAAGGTTCGGACTTGCAGATCCACGATTTACGATTTACGGAACCCAGTCCAGAGGCTGTTGCTTTGTTTTCCTGATCCTCTGGTGACCAACCGGACTTCCCTGCCTGCCAGCAATGGATGATCTTGCTGGGGGAGGGGAGAAGGGCCTCTGAGAAAATCATTAAAGTCAATGAGCACCTCGAGGGGACCCTAGAGAGTAAGTCAGTGAGGAAACACCCTAATGAACACTGGGACTCAGTCGGGCCCCATGTGACTAATCAGTGCCTTGTTCCTCCCAGGCAACTTGCTCAGAAGCCAGCTCTTTCCTACTCCCCCATCCCACCTCCCAGTTCTTCCTTTTTTACACATTTCCCAGCATCCTCCCGGAGCACTGCTGAGTGATTTAGAAAGTGAAACCACGGCTGACTCGGATTTGGAGGGATGGTGCATCTGGACATGGTATTTCCTTAAACAAGCAGGAAGAGCCGCATAGAACGGGCAGAGCTTGTGACCACGGGCAACAGAAACCTCACTGCCTTTGAATTTTTTAACTGACCAGATAACTGACCAGATCCTTTCGTGCTAACCCAATCCATACAGTTAGACTTCAGCTTGAAAGTGAAACGTGGCTCATACGTTTCTATAGTCCTTTAAGCCCCAGCTGTCAGTGTGCCCATGGGTAGTTAGGAGGAATAGTGGGTCCTGGGAAGTGGGGTGTGGAAAGATGCTAAGGCTGGGGGCGAGGACACCTGGGTACCCCAGAGCAGGTCCCCTTGCTATTGTAGGTCTGTTTTCTCATACCTAAAATGAGAGACTTTAGCCAGGGTTGGTGGCTCATGCCTGTGATCCTAGCAGGTGGAGGCAGGAGGATTGTGAGTTCAAAGCCAACCTGGCCTACATAGTATGACCCTATATATAAATAAACAAATAAACAAATAAGTGAATAGGACTTTGATAGTCGGAAGTGCAAATTCAAATGCCATTAGGTGCCTTGGGTGGAAACTTCTATCTGGCTAAGGCTAGCCTCTGCTCAGCCCCACCCCTTTGTTAGCCATGGAGATAGGGGTTCAGCAGAAGCTGATTTCAAGGGGAAAAAGGAAGAAAGGAAATAAAGAAAGGAGGAAAGGAAGGAAGAAAAGAAGGGAGAGAGAGAAAAAAGGAAAAATCCATATCTGGATTTTCATGTGTGATTTCTCAATTTATAAATGTTGCAAACGGATACCCCTCTTTTATTTTCCTGCAGAATTTGAAAGCCACACAAAACACTTCTCCTGAGGCCATGGTTGAACCTGAGACTAGCTGGATAATGTCTAATACATTACATGATATCCCAAGACTCCTTTAGAATCCAATTTTTCTCCTTAATGCATTCATTATGTGTTTTATGCAGTCATATCTATGTCTCTAATTTATTCCTGCAATAAAGACTTAAGTATCCATTCTAAGCTGGAAACTGTAGTTGATAGGAAAAGGAGGTAGAATTTCTGCCTTTAGATGAGCCAGCAGGAAGGGCAGGTAACACGCCACAAAAAACAGAAAGGCTGACTGCGTATCTAGAGTTTTGGAAAAGTCTAAAGAAAGGTAGATCTGGTTCTGTGGCAAAATAAACAATCCTTCATGGGCTTGGTGTTTTCCACTGGAAAATGAGATAAAATTACCTCCTGATTAAGCCTATGTTGTTGTTGTTGTTGTTTGGTGCCGTCGAGTCGGTATCCAATTAATAGTGACCCTTATAGGGTTTTCAATGGCTGACTGTTTCGGGATTGACTTGGGAGTGGATTGCCAGGTCCTTCTCCCATTTTTACGGTGCTGGGAATTGAACTCAGGACCTCAGATACTGCAGCACAGCGCTCTACCAACTGAGCTAAATCCCAGCCCCACATAAGCCTATGTGGAGGTTAGAATTCTGTCCATGAGGCTCTGAGAAACATACTAGCGTACAAGTAGATGCTTGTCTTAGTCTGTGTAAGCTGCTCTAATAAGATACCACAGACTGGGGTGAGTGGCTGTATTATTGACTTTTGTAGCGCTGTGACCAAAATACATGACTGAAACAACTTAAGGAAGGAAAGATTTATTTTGGCCCACGGTTTCAGAGGGTTTAGTTTGTCATGGTGGGGAAAGCATGGTGTGGTGGGGCAGCTCAATTCATGGCAATAGTGGAGGCTGCTCATCCCACAGACGAGCAGGAAGCAGAGAGCAAGGCTGGAAGAAGGGGTTGGGTATCACCTTCAAAGACTCCTCCCCAGTAACCTACATCCACCAGCCAGATCCCACCTCCCAAAGATTCCATAGCTTCCCAAAATAGCACCACCAGCTGGGGGCCAAGCATTCAAAACGTGAGCCTGTGGGGGACATTTCCAGATTCAAACCATAACAATGGCTTGTAAATAACAGGAATTTATTTCTCACGGTTCTGGAGTCCAGGAAGTCCAAGATCAAGGCCAGCAGATTTGGTGTCTGGAGAGGGCTCCTTTGTAACTCACAGACCACACTTTCTTATTGTGCCTGCACATAGCAGAAGAAGCCAAACATCTCTACCTCCGTGGGGCCTTTTTTTTTGTTTTTCTTTGCAGTACTCAAGGGTTGAACCCAGGGACTCACACATGCTTCTTGCAAGTGGTCTACCCTGACCCACACCTTCAACCCATTTTTTTAATGTTGTATTTTGAGTCAGAGTCTCACTAAATTACATAGGCTGCCTCTGGTCTCGAACTTGTGATCCCTGTGCTGGAAATACAGGCATAAGCCACTGGGGCTCAGCTCCCTGAGGTCTCTTTTACAAGGACACTAATCTTATTCATGAGTGCTCTGCTACCAAGGTCTACAGGTCCCATCTACTAAAACTCCTCACCTTGGGGGTTGGGATTTCAACAAATGAGTTTCAAGAGGTGGGGAGGGGGTCATGTTCAGACATTAGCAATGCCCAACAGATGCTATTGAGCATTGCTCTTTTGTTATTGCATTACAAACTCCTTGAAGTTAGGAGTTGGGTCGGATTCAAATCATGTGCTGGCAATTCCTAACTTGCAAACCGAATTAACTGGTTCCTTCCCCAAGGCAAATCTGGAAATGCCTATTTAAACGATAGAGTGGCCTAGATATTGCACAATTGCCTGTTAAAAACAGCAGTAGTGCAATACAAATACAGCAGAAGGAGTGGCTTTTTAGTTTAGTTTAGTTTTAAAACAGATGATGATAAAAGGATTTCTGCTTATTGGAAATTGCCCTTGAGACTCTAAGGCAGGATTCATTAGAAGACCAAAAGCAAGAGTTTACACTTGATGATTCTGAGTGGGGCTTCTAGAGACGCTTAAGAGCCTTGAAGATGGAGGATTCTGGGTTTTTAAAATGTGTTTAATTGCACTTAAAAATGTATCGCTTTCCTTTTCCTTGAGCTAATTATCTCTAACATTATATTCACACTTAGCCTCAAAGCCACCAACTGAAGTCTGATGACTCTCAGATTTGTCCCTTTGGCCACATTCTTATGGGTCCCACTCCCAGCTTGACATCTTTGCGGGGTGTCTCACACACCTCTCAGACAGACTTAACATGATCAGAGCGGAATTCTGGACCCAAGTTTGCCTCCCCCCTACTCTTTCCTATTTCAATAAATGCCACTGACATACACTGGCTGCTCATATCGAAACCTGGAAAACTGCCTGATTTTCTCGTTGCCATCACACCCTCCATCTGGCTCCCAGGTAGCCCTGTGCACTCATAGGCCATTGCATTATATGCAAAATGTGATCGCTTATCACCACCTCACTATACAGTGACAATCTGAGCTCCTGTGTACCCATGCCGATCGCCGGCTAACTGATCTCTGCCTCTTCTGCTTCTGTCCTTACACAGTGTCCGGGGGGGATGTTTTGAAAGCATTAGTGACAGCACTTCCTCGCTCAGGAGCTTCCAAAGCCTTTCTACCAGAAGCAGAATAAAACCCAGACTGGTTACGGTGCCCTGCAAGGCTCTGTGTGGTTTTCCCTCTGCCCAACCACCCTCCCTCAGAACAGCATGACTTCTGTACACTAGATGGGCCAGCTTTGCTGCTCAGGGTCCCTGCTTTTGTTGACCTCCCTACTGGGAAGTTCATCTTGCCAGATCTGCCTTCTTGGCATTCACCTCTATGTTCATCATTTCTTCCTCATTAAGGCCTTCCCTGACCACCTCTGGATGAGATGTCTATTTGCCCCCTAATATCCACTCTTCTGCATTCCCATAGAATTGAAATCTATTTTTAGCTGGATCCTTAATCTCATAGCCTGCCTTGGCTGGCTATGGCCATATGATTAAGTTCAAGTTAATGTGATATATGCAGAAATATGAGCCAGTTTCCAGGAACCATTTGTAAGAGACCATTGGCACATACACTTTGTCTCTTTTACGTTTGATTCCTTCTGCTTGCTGGAATGTGGCAGGGTGGCTGGAAATGGAGCAACCATCTAAGACCGTGGGGTAATGTTGCAAATAGACATGATATGCAGCAGAGCAACAACATAGAAAGAACCTGGCTTACTGCTGTATGGAGCAGAAGGACCATGTTGTTGTTGTTGTTGTTGTTGTTAGGTGCCCTACCATAATAGTTAAGAACAATGGGCTATGTGTTCTGGAATACTACTGGAAAGAAAACAGAAGAAAGAAAAAGTTTTGATCTTGTTGATACCACTCATTTTACTTTATTTATTTATTTACTTTTGAGACAGAGTCTTGCTATGTAGACCAAGCTGGCCTTGAGCTCATTATGTAGCTGAAATTGGCCTCAAACTCACGATCTTCCACAGTGGTACAGCTCAATCTCACTTAATCTCACATTCTCCTAAAAACAGAGGCTCCGTGTCAGGTGACCTAACAACAACAACAATTCCGCATTAAGCCAATGAGGACGAAGACCCCCTGGCACATCCCTGTAATCCCAGCTCTCAGGAGGCAGAGGCAAGAGGAAGGCAAGTTTGAGGCCAGTCTGAGCTACACGGCCACTTTAAATTCGTCAGTTTCCACTAGACAGGGAGTTTTTTAGGGAAGAGGCCAGGACACAAGGAGGAGGCCTCAGCCTCCCAAACGCTGGGATAGCAGGTGTGTGCCACCACGCCTGGCTGCCACTGTTATATTGGATCCAGTTACCAACTTAATTCTAACTAATAGACTGATTTGGCAAAGGGGGCCCTTCTTCATGGTTTTTTTCTTGAAAGGATTTTGTATCTGAAATAACCCAATACACTTGTTTGTATTTTCTATGTATAGCTTTGTCTGCCTTCTCCCCTCTGTAACGGAAACTCCTTAAGGACAGGGATTATCTATTGTGTTCACTGTTGTGTCTACTCCTAGGAAAGCACCTGGCACATAGTAGGTGCTCAGTAAATATTTGTGGCATGAACTGGTAAACAAGAACCTATATGCCAGGGAGGGAAGGTACAAAGATGATGAACACTTGTGTCCTGGCGTCTTCCCTAAAAAGCTCCCTGTCTAGTGGAAACTGACGAATGTAAAGTGGCCGTGTAGCTCAGACTGGCCTCAGACTTACCATCCTCTTGCCTCTGCCTCCTGAGAGTTGGGATTACAGGGATGTGCCAGGGGGTCTTCATCCTCATTGGCTTAATGCGGAATTGTTGTTGTTGTTAGGTCACCTGACACGGAGCCTCTGTTTTTAGGAGAATGTGAGATTAAGTCACAGATAAAGGTCAGCTGAGCCTGCAGCTGTACCACTGCGGCATCCGATCCCATCAGATCTCCCAAGCTAAGCAGGGTCAGGCCTGGTTAGTCCTTGGATGGGAGACCACCTGGGAACACCAGGTGCTGTAGGCTTGGGAGACGGACCCGGCAACCCACTCCCAAAAATCAATCCACCATTGAAAACCCTATGAATAGCAGAGAAGCACGGACAGTAGTGAATCACCAGTTGTACATAGGGGCGCTATGAGTCAGACACTGACTAGACGGCACCTAACAACAACAGCAGAAGTCAGCTGAATTGTTAGATTCTCTTCCCTCTCCATTAAGGGACCTCCTCGAACCAGCCACCTTATGGACTTGTCATGGGGCTTACATTTTGAGGACAGCATGCGTTCAGAAGAGATAAGATCACAAGCTGGAATGCAGCTCAGTGGTAGAGTGCTTACCTACCATGCACCTGGCCCTGGGTTCCATCCCCAGCACCAAAAATAATAAACAAACAAACAAATAAATGTAAAATTGCACCCAGAGCTCTAGGAGCCAGGCCAAGGAAGCTCTTCACATGGTCTCATCATTACTATCAGGAACTCCTGTGGGAATTTCCCCCTTCACTCATTTTTCTCTGGAAGGTCAAGAGCCACACTAAATTTCCACTCTATTTCTGTTTGGGCGAAAGAATGATATTTGTATTCATAGGCCTCCTGGGAAATGTAATTTTCTCCTGCAGGTACACGAATGATTGTTGTTGTTGTTCGGTGCCGTCGAGTCGAGTCCGACTCATAGCGACCCTATGTACAGCAGATCGAAACACTTGCTGATCCTGCGCCAGGCACACAATCTTATTTATGTTTAAGCCCATTGTTGCAGACACTGTGTCAATCCATCTGGTGGAGGGTTTTCCTCTTTTGCGTTGACCTGCCACTCTCCAAAACATGATGTCTTTCCCCAGGCACTGATCTCTCCTGACCACGTGTCTAAAATATGCAAGACACAGTGTGGTCATCCTTGCTTCCAAGGAGCATTCTGGTTGCCCTTGTCTTCTAGGACAGATCTGTTGGTTCTTTTGGCAGTCCATGGTATATTCAATAGACGTCTCCAGCACCATAATTCAAAAGCATCGATTCTTCTCCTGTTTCCCTTATTCAGTGTCCAGCGTTCACAACCAAATGATGCAACTGAAAATACCATGGCATGAGTCAGACGCACCTTCGTCTTCAATGTGACATCTTTGCTTTTCAATACTCTAAAGAGATCTTTTGCCACAGGTTTTCCTAGAGAAATGCGTCTTTTGATTTGTTGACTGCTGCTTCCATGGGTGTTGATTATAGAGCCAAGCAAAGCAAAATCTTGGACAACCTCAATCTTTTCTCCATTTATTGTGAAGTTGTGTGCTGACGCAGTCGTAAGGATTTTTCTTTTGTTGATGTTTAGTCGGAACCCATATTGAAGGCTATGATCTTCGATCTTCATCAGTAAATGTTTTAAATTCTCTTCACTTTCAGCAAGCAGAGTGGTGTCATCTGCATAACGCAGGTTGTTAATGAGTCTTCCTCCAATCTTGATGCCACATTCTTCCTCATAAAGTCCAGCTTCTCGGATTATTTGCTCAGCGTATAAATTGAAGAGATAGGGTGAAAGTATACAGCCCTGACGCACACCTTTCTCAACTTTAAACCACTCAGTGTTTCTTTGTTCTATTCGAACAACTGCCTCCTGGTTCATGTACTGGTTTCTCATGAGCACAATTAGGTGTTCTGGTATTCCCATTTTCCGAAGTGTTATCCATAATTTGTTATGATCCACACAATCAAATGCTTTTGCATAGTCAATAAAACATGGATAGACATCTTTCTGATATTCTCTGCTTTCAGCTAATATCCACCTGACATCAGCAATGATGTCCCTAGTTCCCCGCCCTCTTCTGAATCCTGCTTGATTTTCCGGTAATTCCCTGTCTATATACTGCTGCAGTCGCTTCTGAATGATCTTTAATAGAATTTTGCTGGTGTGCGATATTAATGATATTGTCCGATAGTTTGCACATTCAGTTGGATCCCCTTGAACGAAATCAAATCAGTGAGAAGTAACGGAAGCGATGGTTTCTGGGCCACAGTTATGTGTTAGCTAGCGTTTCTTCTTTTTGGCTTTCCCAATGCACTCAGTGACCTTGGGCAGGGCATTTAATCTCCCTGAACCTGAGTTTCCTCATCAGCAAACTCTAGGGGTTGGATCCAGCCGTAGGTTAGGGTGTTCCAGCTCTAAATAACTGTAATGATGATCCATCTGCCACCTGCTACCACCAGGTGACTGATGCCAATACGTGCCTGGGTTTGAAGCAGTAAAAAAGGAAGATGAAGGGCAGACTGCCCGATCCATAGCATCAGCATTTCCCTCTTCTATATTCAACAATAAAGCAGCATTGATTTTTCGAACACTATTTCCCAAAATTTGTTTCTTAGAATGTCAGATATGAAATTGGGAATCTGTGTCAAAAAAAGTTGGGAAGCATGTCAGATCCCCTTCTTGGAGAGTAATTTTCATTTTTTCATAAACCCAATGCTTTTCATTTATTCGATCAGAGGTCCATTTTTCATTGGCTATTTATTCACATCTTATAGAACTGGCAATCCTTGAAACTCATTTTTGGAGTTCTTGTCTAGCATATGATAAAATCATCCTTTGTTCTGTACCTGCTTGGAGAAGAAATTATGGAAACAGCTAAAAAAAAAAATCCCACAGGAGACAGACAATGTGCTTCACAGCATCATTCTTTTATTTTTGTTTATAACAGTCATCCTACAGGGTATGAAGTGGCATCTATTGTAGTTTCGTTTGTTTGCTCTGAGGATGCAAACCAGCGCCTTACACATGCTAGGCAAGTGCTCTACCACTAAGCTATAACCCAGGGCCCACGTGATAGTCTTGGTTTACGTTTCCCTGATGATTAGTGAAGGGACTGGGATTTAGCTTAGTTGGTAGAGTCCTTGCTTTGGTGCTCAGAGGCCCTGGGTTCCATCTCCAGCACTGCAAATAATGGGAAAAGAACCTGGCGTCCACTCCTGAAATAATCAGCCATTGAAAATCTTAGGAATAGCAGAGAAGTACTGACAGCACAGGGCATGGTGCAGTGCTGGGGAGTGTTTCATTCTGTTGTACATAGGGTTGCTATGAGTTGGACTGACTGGATGGCACCTAAAAAAGATGATGACTAGAGATGTCTAGCTTCTTTTCAAGCTTCTTTTCATATACTTAATGGCTATTTGCATGTCTCCTTTAGAGAAAGGTGTGTTCAGTTCCTGGGCCTTATTTTAAAATCAATTTTGCTTGTTTTGTTGTTATTGGAATTCTTTATGTATTCTGGTTATAAACATTTTATCAAATATATGATTTGCAGTTATTTTCTGCCATTTCATGGTTTGCTTTTCATTCTATTTATAGTGTTTTTTGATGTTCAAAGGTTTAAAATTTCAGTGTAATAAATGTGTCTATTTTCTCTTTTATGGCATATTAAGTTGAGCTCTTTTGATAAAGAAATCAGTTCCTTCAGAGTGAAAGAACTTGTCATATAGTCTAAAAGTTAAACCTTCAGAGGGATCCTTTATATTTTAATCTATGACTCCTTTTTATAGAATTTGTAGTATTTTTTAGTATTTTAGTATTTATAGTATTTAGTATAATATTTACTATTTATAGTATTTTATAATATTTTTTTCCCTAGGAAACCCTGTGAGCTCCTTTTAAAGCAGTTATTACCACTCTTTCCCACCATGCTTCCTGAAGTTTGCTAAGGTATGGATCTAACCCTCTCTTCCTGCCCTGGTCCAGCCTGTTGTTCGCCCTCAGGGCCACCCCTGCCTGTCCTCTCTAGTGCTCTGTAGCACAGTTGTTGTCCCCTGAAGGCTGCATTTTCCAGGCTCCCATGTGAGCTGGCTCCTGGCTGGGTTAGGCAATGGGAGTCACTGGTGTGAGATTGGGGGCAGGAATGAGCTGCTTCTCCCCTCAAAACTTCTGGCAGCAAATGTGTGGTGTTCACTATTGCAGGCAGTTACAATTCTCCAGCGACCCTGACACCCCCTGGGCCGCCTCCAATTCAATTCACTTCTGTCACTTTCTTCTCAAAGTTAGTATAGACCCACCGATTGACGGCTCAGTCCTAGGTCACTGTCCCAAGTCCTGGACATCTCAAATTGCCCACCTACTGGCAATGAACTGGAGTCCCTTATAACCTTTCCTCTGGTTCTATTATTTCTAGGGCCGCTCGCGGATCTCAGGAAGGTACTTTTCTAGCTGTTGTTGTTGTTAGGTGCTGTCGAGTCACTCATAGCGACCCTCATAGGGTTTTCAATGGCTGACTGTTTCAGGATTGCCTTGGGTGTGGATTGCCAGGTCCTTCTCCCATTTTTGTGGTGCTGGGAATTGAACTCGGGACCTCAGAGACTGCAGAGCAGCGCTCTACCAACGGAGCTAAATCCCAGCCCACTTTTCTTACTATTACTGATTTATTATAAAAGTACAAGCAACTCAGGAATAGCGCAGAAGCATAGAGTAAGGTGTGGGGTAAGAGATGCAGAGCATCCCAGCCCTCCGACCCTCCCAGCACCTCCCAATGTTCTCCAGGCTGGAAGTTTTCCAAACCCCCTTGCTGAGGGTTTTTATAGAGGTCCTGTTGTACTGTTGTTAGGTGCTGTTGAGCTGGGTCCAACTCATAGGGACCCTCATAGGATCTTTTATGGCTGATTGTTTTAGGATTATTTTGGGAGTGGACTGCCACATCCTTCCATCCATTTTTGCGGTGCTGAGGATCAAACCTGAAACCTCAGAAACTGCAGAGCGTCTCTCTACCAACTGAGCTAAACCTCAGCACCTTCAGTTCCTTCAGAGTGAAAGACGCCCAGGCTGTCCTTGAACTCACGGTCCTCCTGCGTCATCCTCCGCAGCTCGTGGATTACCAGGGTGTGCCACCATGACTGGCTATTATCCAGAGAATGACAAAAATATATACACACACTTTGAGATGGAAACTTTCCCTTGCTGTTGAAGAACATGTCATGTGCTTCATGACGCGCTGGCCTTCATTTAAGTCACGCCATCTTTGAGCAAATGTCTTACTGCACATTGCTACCATAACTCAACTCAACTTCGGGAAGTAATACACGCATAATGTCTCTTAAACAGTACACATGTGAGCTGAGCGCGGTGGCTCACGCCTGTGACCCCAGCACCTTGGGAGGCAGAGGCAGGAGGATCACAGGTACGAGATCAGAGGCAGCCTGGGTAATTTAGCAAGACCCTGTCTCAAGATAAAAAAATTTCAAAAATGGGCTGGGGGTGCAGCCCAGTGGTAGAGCTTTTGCAAAGTATCAGTGAGGCCCTGGGTTTGACCCCCAGATACTGCGAATAAATAAATTAAATAAATACATAAATAAATAAATACAATGTTTTGGGCACACCCTCCCACAGGCATGATTGATTACACCATGATACTATTTGTGATTGAATTCAATGTCTAGCCTTTCCCCCTTCCTTGGAGGTCCACAGATGGGATTGAAAGTTCTAACCCTCTCCTTACAGGATTGGTTCCCAGCAATTGGCCCCCTGAAGCTATCTAGAGGCCAGAAGAGTCACCTCATTAGCATAAGCTCAGGTACAGTTAAAAAGGGTGATGAGTAACAAAAAGCATCCCTCTTACCCCTTTACTGACGACATTCCAAGGGCTTTAGTACCTCTGTGCCAAGAATTAGAGACAGACCAAGCCTGGGGCTGGAGGCGTGGCTCCATGGTAGAGCACTTGCCTAGCTTTGAACCCTAGCACTGCAGAATAAATAAATAATAACAAAAGTACATAAAAGAAAAGAAAAATTTAAAGGACAAAATATGTATTTTCTTTCTTTCTTTCTTTTTTTTTTTTTTTTCCCGGTACTGAGGGTTGAACCCAGGGCCTCATGCTTGCATGCTTTGCAAGTGCTGGACCACTGAGATGCACCCCCAGCCCAGTTTTTTTACTTTTTGGGACAGGGTCTCATTAAGTTACGCAGACTGCCTCGTCTTAAACTTGCGACCCTCCTGCCTTCGCCTCCTGAGCCACTGGGATTACAGGCGTGTGCCACTGCACCCAGCTAAAATATGTATTTTCTATCATAGCACAATGTCCCAGAGAGGAAGGATGAAGTCAGCGCCCGTCTCCTCCTCTTGGCCTCACACAGCGGAATTGCTGTTGCGGCTCCGGCTCCCAACAGAGAGATCTGGCCCAGGCCTGTGAGCAGGTGCAGCCAGGTAACCCCACCTCCCTCCTCATCTTTCCTGCAGGTGTGAGGCTCTGCACTGCTTCACTGTATCCACCAGGCACCTCCAGGAAGCAGATGGTGTGTACTCAAGCGCGGAAATGGGAAGAGCATATACTAAAGGCACAACTTCAGAGGTGTGGGCAGAGATGTGGGGAATCACAATAAATGCCCCAGTACCCCAGGGCTAGTAACAGCAAGGAGCCTTTGTTACTCTTTCTTACTCTTCTTTTTTTTTTCCCCAGTACTAGGAGGGGTAAGCCTGCAGCTATAGCCCTGTGGCATCCGATCCTGTCAGATCTCAGAAGCTAAGCAGGGTTGGGCCTGGTTAGTACCTGGACGGGAGACCGCCTGGGAACACCAGAAGCTGTAGGCTTGGGAGAAGGACCTGGCAACCCCCTCCCAAAAATCAATCTGCCATTGAAAACCCTAGGAATAGCAGAGAAGCACTGACAATAATGTTTCCCCTGTTGTACAGAGGGTCGCTATGAGTCGGATACTGACTCGATGGCACCTAACAACAACAACAACAGGAGGGGTGGTTGAACACTGGGTGTGCTAGGCAAATGCTCTAACACTGAGCTGCACTGCCAGAACCCCTGACAATTGCTTTTTTTTTGAAACAGGCTCTCACTATGTTGTGCAGGCCACCTTGGCCTTGGTCTTGTGATCCTTCTGCCTCAGCCTCCTGGGTCAATGAGATTACAGGCGTGTACCAGTACACCTGGCCCCTTATTACTCATAAGGGCAAAGATCAAGGGGAGAGAGAGATTGTTGCTAGAACCTAGAGAGGTTGACTGGGTGAAGGCAGAACGTGGCCTTGGTAGAGAGATGCAGCTGCACCTCGACTTCCTCCCTGAGGAGGAAGCTGTAGGCATAAACTCCCAGGTATCCTCCTTTTCCTGCTTTCCCGCCTAGCGATCCCTCCTATGAGTGGAACTCAACCAGACGACAGTACAAGACACCCTGGTGGCACAGTTCTTTCACGTCAGTGTGTGAGGCCCAGAGCTGGGTGGAGGAGGATGGAGACTGGATTTGGAGGGACCAATGGACACCAGCAAGTACACCTTTGCTGTCCCTTGTTTGGTTACTAAGGAGCCAAGGAATACCATTCGATCCACGTCGGGGGGGATTACCCTGAAATCCTTGTTATGGGTGGAACATGGTACCTCCCCTCTGGGCTCATTTCTTGAACACTTGGTCCCCAGCTGGAGGCACTATCGTGGGAAATCCTGGAAATTTTAGGAAGTAGGACCTAGATGGAAGAACTAGGTCACTGGGGGAGGGGGGTGAACCCTTGAGGACATCTTGCATCTTGTCCTGGGCCCCCCTCTCTCTCTTCCTCTGCTGCATGTCCCCCATAGGTACGGATGAGGCATAGGTGGAAGGGGGAGATGTGGGGCAGAATCCGTGGACCGAGACCCTGAGACACCCTGGGTTCAAGCCTATCTGGCTCACCTGGAGTCCTAAGGCACGCCAGGGACTAAAAGAAGGCCAATGAGGCACACCCGTCCTGGCCTAGAGGTTAGAAGACAAGATGGCGCTCCCCGGGGGTCTCCTGGGCACAGCCTCAGAGCATTTCCCTCCACCCTGTCCCTCCCCATAGGTGGAAGGAGCACTGGACAGTGCCACATAGAGAATAGGTAAGCCATTGCACATAAGGTTGAGCCACTAAATAAAATTTGAGTTCATTCCCTGAAACACTCCCGGATTAGCTATGTCTCCATCGCACTCACCACCAGTGGAGGTATGGAGTTCCAACCCCAGGCTAAGGGGCCCCACACCCATATGGTCCAGAACCTTCTCTACCACCACCATGATGTTCTGTCCAAGCATGTGTGGCCGCCATTATGGACTGAACCCTGTGAAACTGGGAAAATAAATAATTCCTGCTCTCAAGCTTTCTATTTCTTGTATTTGGTCATGGCAATGATAAAATGGACCTTCCACATGTGGAATAGACTATGTTGTCATTATTATTGTTTCTTATTCCTTTGCAGCAATATGCCTTTAAGAAAGATTGTGCTGTGTCAAGGATGGAAAGTTATGAGTGGACCAAATACAGCCAGTTGCCTGTTTTTGTAAATAAAGTTTTATTGAAACACTCCCACTCATTCATTGACATTATCTTCGGCTGCTTTAGCACGCCAGTGGCAGAGTTGAGTAGTTACAACAGAGACCCCCATCACTCACAAAACCTAAAATATTTTCTCTCTTGCCTTTTACAGAAAAAAACTTGCTGATGCCTGTGTCCAATATACCAGGCAGTACCAGCTGTATAATTGGTGAGTTAATTGCCTACAGCCATCCCACTGTGGCATCTGATCCCGCCAGATCTCCGAAGCAGGGTCGGGCTTGGTCAGTACTTGGATGGGAGACCTCCTGGGAACACCAGATGCTGTAGGCTTGGGAGAAGGACCTGGCAACCCACTCCCCCAAACAATCAGCCATTGAAAACCTTATGAATAGCAGAGAAGCACTATCAATAGTGTTTTGCCTGTTGTATATAGGGTCGTTATAAGTCGGACACTGACTCGATGGCACCTAACAACAACAACAGGGCAAATTGGAAATGTGGAGCCCCTTGTCCTAATTCCATAAGAGCTTTTATTTTTTGAGACAAGGGCTCGCGGTGTTACACAAGCTGCCTCTGGCCTTGAACTTGTGATCCTCCTGCCTCGGCCTCCTGAGTCCTGGGATTACAGGCGTGCACCACCACACCCAGCTCACTTTTGGTCCTTCTAAAGGGCTAAATACAATTGCCCAGACCACTTATTCATCATTCATGAAGGTCCGCCTGTGCCAGGAAGCCTCCTGAGAGATTGCACAGTGCAGGAACATACGTGCTCTGGATGTAGCGGATTCTGGTAGCAGCTATCAATGACATCATAGGTGTGACTTTGTGTGTCTTCAGGTGCCATGACTGCTAGTCCATATTCTATATCTTGTTTCATAGTTCAGTGTCTTTGACATGATTAAAATCATAGCAATTTCTTAAAAGAGTAATTCCTCTGCTCCTCTTCCTTCCCCACCCCTCCACCTCCTCCTCCTCCTCCTTTTTGTGGGCCTGATGATGCAATCAGGGGCTTCATGTGCTAGGCAAGCACTCCCCTACAGAGCCACACCCTCCCCTCCCCCACGCCTGCCGTCTTCCTCTGTTTTTGAGACAGTCTTACCTTCGCCATCTGCTGTATCTCCAGTGAGCACTATTACCTCTTGGCTGCCTCTGGAGTTCTGTTAATGTTATACTTTCCTTTCCTTCTCTTGGTAACACCCTCAAGTAAGTTTGGTGCACACTGAGTTAGCACCTACTGTCATTACACAGCAGGTTTGAGATTAGTGTCTGATTCTACTTTGACAATAGCACAAGTACAAAGAGAAACACCCAGCAAAACCCCAAATCTCCAGAGGCAAGTGGAGGGCTTTCTGCTATAAGACGTTCTAAGAATTCCCAAAAACTTGTTGTTGCTGTTGTTGTTGTTAGGTGCCAGTCGAGTCGGTATCCAACTCATAGCAACCCTCATAGGGTTTTCAATGGCAGATTATTTCGGGATTGCCTTGGGAGTGGATTGCCAGGCCCTTCTCCCATTTTTGCGGTGCTGGGAAATGAACTCGGGACCTCAGAGACTGCAGTGCAGTGCTCTACCAACTGAGCTAAATCCCAGCCCTCCCAAAAACTTACATTCTACAAGATCACACGCTGTCCTAATCACAGGACCTAGGGAGGACACAGGGTCCAGGCGGACCTCTTAATCCCTCTGCTCAGTGGTCATAAGAATGATCATTCAGCATGGGTGGGCACAGATCCCCGCAGAGTGCATCCTTAGCAGGTGCGAGACCCTGTGCGCAATCCCCGGCACCAAATAAGTAAATAAATAAAAGAATAATCATTTACACCTGGGAAGCCCAATGGCCCAGTCAGAGGCCATGCCTGTGACGGGAAGGCATCTTCGGGGATGTTAAAATACACAAGAGTAGTAGTAGTGTGGTGATGCGGAGGCAAAGACCTGAGCCACTGCGGTGAAGCAGAACTCTCAACACAAGAGGGAACTGCCAGAAACGGAGGCAAGTTGCTGGGAGCTGAGGGCCACCTACAAGCCCACGGTGTGCTTCTTCTGGGAGTACCCCTGTTACCCTGACTCTTGTTTCAAGTTTTCTTAAGAGAGCTGAAAGGACACATACCTCAGTGCCACCTTTTAGCTGAATATCATAATTCAACTCTTCTATTCTGGTACCCTTTGCCTACGGGAAAAAATGATCGGAGCGAATATGTTTTCAGCATTACACTGCCAACCTTCTGTATCCATCTACTTGGTGTTACAGAAATGCATATTATAGCAAAATAGACTGTTTTATTGAGTGTAATATATAACAGCTTAATATATCTGTGCTATGATTCTTCAGAGAAATGGAGTCAAGTGGGATATTTTAAGTATATGTTTCCATTTAGGTATTCATTATAAGGAAAGGGCTCATGTGATTATGTAGGCTGAAAGTCTCAAGTTCTTCAGCAAGCTGAAGACCCTGGAGATCCAGGGGTATAAGGTACAATCCGAGTCCCAACTTTAGCAGTCAAGTTCTCACAGCCTGGTGTTTTATTCAACTGATTGGACAAGACCCACCCATATTAGAGGTCAAGCTGCTTTACTCAGCCGCCATTCAAATATAAACGTCATCCAGACACCCTCAGAATCATGTTTGACTAACTATCTGGCCACTGTGTAGCCCAGTCAAGTTGACATATAAAATTAATAATCACACTAGGCGCAGTGGTGTACACCTGTAATCCCAGTGACTCGGGAGGCAGAGTCAGGAGGATCGCAAGTTCGAGACCAGAGGCAGTCTGAATAATTTAGTGAGACCCTGTCTGAAGAAGTAAAAAAATGGGCTGAGGGTGCAGCTCAGTGGTCCAGCACTCTTGCAGAGCATGCAAGTGCGAGGTCCTGGGCTCAACCCCCAGTACCACAAAAAATAATAATAATAATTAATAATCACAATATCCTTCCTGCCTTTTTCTCCACCTATACAATATATGTGCCTGCAGCTGTAGCCCTGTGGCATCCGATCCCATCACATCTCAGAAGCTAAGCAGGGTTGGGCCTGGTTAGTACTTGGTGGGAGACCACCTGGGAAAACCAGGTACTGTAGACTTGGGAGATGGACCTGACAACCCTCTCCCAAAAATCAATCCGCCATTGAAAACACAATGAACAGCAAAGAAGCGCTGACAAGAGTGTTTCAACTTTTCTACATAGGGTCCCTATGAGTCGAATACTGACTGGATGGCACATAACAACAACAACATACAATATATTATGTATAGACACACACACAGGTACTTGTTTTGCCAGCACATATACCTAAAAATAGAGATACACACAGATGTATGTCTATTTTCCTTGCAGAAATGTTATGCTACAGATATTGATATACAATTTTCTTTTTAAATAAGGATATCTTTCCAATCCAATGTACCATGGAGTCTGGTCCAATTCCTTAGTGACCCTCATAGGGTTTTCAATGGCTGTTTCGGGAGTGGCTTTTCAGGAGTGGACTGCCACATCCTTCTCCCATTTTTGTGGTGCTGGGGCTTGAACTGGAGTCCTCAGAAAGTGTGGAGCAACACTCCACCAAGTGAGCTAACCCCCTGCTTTTCAATCCAATAGGTACAGATATTTCCCTTCTTTGTTCCTTCATGCTTACTTAATACCATTGATTCTTTTCCTTTCTTTCTTTTCTTTTCTTTTTTCCCTTCCTTCCTCTCTCTCTCTCTCTCTCTCTCTCTCTCTCTCTCTCTCTCTCTCTCTCTCTTTCTTTCTTTTTTCTCGGTGCTGGGATTGAGCTCAGGACCTCAAGCATGCCAGGCAATTGCTCTACCACTGAGAAATGACCACTGATTTGTAATCTCAAAATTATTATGGGTGCCTGGGGGAAGAGGCTTTCCCATGGCAGCGCACGTCGCTTAGCATGCACCTCAGTGCCAAGCGCTTCCCCCTAAAAGAGAAAGAATTATGCTCCTTCTTAGCAGGTTTTTAGGTAGAGGGTGTCATTAATGTCAGATAGCCCAGGGTTCACATCCGAGTTCTGTCACTCCCTAGCCCTGTGGTCTGGTGAAAGTTACTCAGCAAACTTTCTGAGTACAATTTCTTCCTATGTAAGACATGGTGCTTTGACAATATTTGCCTGCTGGAGTTTGAGAAGAGTGGATGGTGAGAAATAAATACAATAAAAATTCTTAGTAAGTGGCCATTATTATGTGAATAAAATGATGGAAGGGTTGTGCCTGCTTTTAAACTAAATAGCGCAAGGCTTTCATTTGTACACCTCCGTCCCTGGTGCTTGCTGGGAGCAAACGCCTCCCACACGCTTGCTGGTGATGTGGAGATTGGCTGCTCTTTCTCTACCATCTATGATTTCCATGGTCCTGTTTCCCTTACTGGAGGTGATGTAACGCTCCGCCATCTGCTCCCCCGGATCCCAAAGCCACTGCCAGCCGTGGTTTTTCTGAAAACCTCTTCCAGGGCTCTGCAGGCAGGAGCCCCTGGGAAGTGGCATGCCTGAGGACAGTCCAAACACCATGCCCAGCAGTGTGACCTTCAGATCATTTGCACACAAAGGACCGTACCCAACAAGCCTCCCTTGGCCTCCTTGGCATGGGCCACTGGATCATTTTGGTGATGACGTATTTAGCAGTCCATTAATGAGGCCAAGCGGTCCTATTTCAGCAAGAAGCTCCAAAGAGGAATGTTTATTCTTCCCTCACGTGGTGGCCTCTTTAACCCTATTGATAAAGAGTTAATGCTTGTGACATCTGATTTAAAAAGACAGGCTGCTCATACAATAGATTGATTGTTGGTTAAAATAAACAACAGGGGAGTTACAGAGACAAGCAACTAGCTGCCTGTGGATGAAGTCTCAACTCTACGGCTTGCTGGCTGTCACCTCGAGCAAATCCTGTCCTCTGCAAACCTCTGCTTTGTCATCCATAAAATGGGAATAAAAAGAGTAACTGACTTTATGTGGTCATCTTGAGGATTCAACAAGCAATGAATTAGTTATGACAAGGACTTACTTGCCAGGCAAGCAGTGAGAGAGGGGTAAATGTTAACTATTGTTATGATGCATTATGATGCATTATGATATATTATGATGATTATCATTGTTAGAGCAGCAGCAGTGTTATTAGATTCAGGTGACTTCCAAACTTGCTGTTGCTGCTGTTAGGTGCCCTCAAGTCGGGTTCGACTCATAGCAACCCTATGTATAACACTACTGACACTGTGCCATGCCTAGCACTATGGCAGAGCTTCTCTGCTATTTATAGGGTTTTCAGTGGCTGATTTTTTTCAGGATTGTTTCAGAGTGGGCTGCCAGGTCCTTCACCCCCCCCCTTTTTTTGTGGTGTTGGAGATTGAACCTAGGGCCTCAGAGAGCACAGAACAGCACTCTACCAAACTAAGCTACACCCCAGCCCTGCTTCCAAACAGGGACAGCCAATGCTGCTTCCCCCACTCTCCTTTGTCTATCTTTTAACTTTTCACCTCCCTGACACGCCAGAATGTCCTTTCCCTTGAGCCCAGTCCTGCAGGCCTTGCCCTTAGACAAGCTGTTTAACACGGCTGGCCTTGGGGCAGAGCTAGGGAAAGATTTCAGAAGCTGCGGATTGCTGGGCATGGTGACATGTACCTGTAGCCCCAGCTATTTGAGAGGCTGAGGGAGCAGGGTTGCTTGAGCCCAAGAGTTCTAGGCCAAAGCCATAAATTAAACTGTGAAGAAGAAACTGAAGGCTGCAACGCTAGCAGATCCACCGAGAAGGCAGGTGCAACGGCTCTGGCCAGACAACACTAGTCATTAACACTCGAGGGAAAAAGGTTCGTTTCCATATGATCCAATTCTTCAGGAACACACTTACTAGGTACAAGAGCGAGACATATGCAGGATATTTTTAAAAAAATGTTAAATGATAGCTGTATAAACAATAGATGGCAGCAACTTGCCTCTGGAGATCAGAGTTACATAATTTGGATCTTATTTACACATGTCCCCGATAGCAGTTTAATCATGAGTAGCTTCATTAGAATTGTCGTGCCAGCTGGGCCGAAGATGCCTCGCTGTCATCCTAAGCTACTCAGGAGCCTGAGGCAAAGGGATCGAAAGTTCGAAGCCAACTTAGCGAGACCCCATCTCAAAAAGAAATAATTATAGGATGTGAGCCCCTGCACCCAACCTATTGATTTCACATCCTATAATTGCAATGACTACAGAGATAGGTGGAGGCAGGGGATTGCAGGTTCGGGGCCAGAGGCGCCTGTGCATCTTAGTGAGGCCATGTCTCAAGAGAAAAAATTAGAAAATGGACTGGGGATGCAGCCCAGTGGTAGTTGTTGTTGTTGTTGTTAGGTGCCGTCGAGTCGAGTCCAACTCATAGCGACCCTATGTACAGCAGATCGAAACACTTGCAGATTCTGTGCCAGGCAAATGATCTTATTTATATTTAAGCCCATTGTTGCAGACACTGTGTCAATCCATCTGGTGGAGGGTTTTCCTTTTTTGTGTTGACCTGCCACTCTCCCAAACATGATGTCCTTCTCCAGGGATTGGTCCCTACTGACTACATGTCCAAAATAGGTAAGACGCAGTCTGGCCACCCTTGCTTCCAAGGAGCACTCTGGTTGCACTTCTTCTAGGACAGATCTGTTGGTTCTTTTGGAGGTCCATGGAATATTCAATAGACCTCTCCAGCACCCAGTGGTAGAGCACTCGCAAAGTATGTGTGAGGCCCTGGGTTCAACCCCCAAGTATGGCTAAATAAATAATAAACAAATAAATAGATAAAATTTAAAACACTTTGCCAATTCTTGGGCATCTCAGGGCCAGTTGCACTCCCCGCTCCGGGGCTCCCCACCCTGTGAGTTACAAATAGCTCTGCAAGCACATCCTCCTTGTTATTTATTGTCTGCAGAGAACACGGGCCACTGCACAGCACATCTTGTGCCCTGATTCACAGAAGCTTGGCCTCTGCCTCACGCCAGGGCGGCCGAGTCGAGTCTCAAATGTGTCATGAGGTTTCCCAGCCAAATTCCTCTGGTAGCAACTTGAAAACGTACTATAAAAATAGCCCTTCCTGAGGGAAGCTGACCTGGGACAAAGATTTCCAAGTGGGCAGTGCGGACAAGAAGACGGATGGGGTTTTTGTTAGTGTTGTTTTGGGTTTGGGTTTTTAAAAAAATTTATTTTTAAAAACAAATCTGCTTTCACGTCTCTGTGGTGTGGATTTGCTTTTAAGAGTGTGTTTTAAAAATCATCTTTTGAGCTGGGGCTGAGATTTAGCTCAGTTGGTAGAGCGCCGCTCTGCAGTCTCTGAGGTCCCGAGTTCGATTCCCAGGACCGCAAATATGGGAGAAGGACATGGTAACCCACTCCCAAGGCGATCCCAAAACAATCTGCCATTGAAAACCCTATGAGGGTCGCTATGAGTCAGGCACAATTTGATGGCATCTAACAACAACAACAACAAAATTACTAATAAAAGAAATCATCCTTAGACTTGAGTCTCCAACTTGAGAATAAATTTCTTCAATTCTTGGTACTCAGTTGGGGTTAATCCTGGGCCAGACATACCGTACTGTTTAAAGAAAACAGAAGAGAGAACCTTAGTTTTTGTTCACTCAGGGAATAAGTTTGAGTGTCTAACTAGGCAATTCAAAAAATCTATAGGAACATCCTGGCCGTTAAGGCCTCTGGGGCTGGTCTGGGTTCAAATCCTGACTCCAGGGTCTTTGAAGGAGTTAAGAAGGGATCCAGTAGCCTGGTGTGGTGGCACACACCTGAAATCCTAGCTCTTGAAAACTCGGGAGGCGGAGGAATGTTTGTTGATTGAAAAAATAAAGAGAGATAAAAATTTAAGGGGCTGGGGCTTAGCTTAGTGATACCTGTGTGAGGCTCTGGGTTCTGTCCCTAGCACTAAAAAAAAAAAAAAAAAAAAATTAAGTTCTAGCAAGCAGGGTATAAAATTTGTGCACACTCTCTCCACATACATACACGAGGATATACATATTTATTTTGTTATTGTGTATATGAGTGTACATACATATACATATACACGTGTGTGTATACACACACACACACACACACACATACACACACACGTACGTTGTTGTTGTTACGTGCCGTTGAGTAGGTATCCGACTCATAGCAACCCTGTGTACAACAGGTGAAACACTATTGTCAGTGCTTCTCTGCTGTTCATAGGGTTTTCAGTGGCGGATTGATTTTTGGGAGTGGGTTTCCTGGTCCTTCTCCCAAGCCTACAGCAGCTGGTGTTCCCAGTCGGTCTCCCATCCAAGGACTAACCAGGCCCGACCCTGCTTAGCTTCCAGGATCTAACTACTATATTTAGTAGCCTTGGGAGTCAAACCCAGGACTTCATACATGTGAGGTAAACACTATATACCCAAGCTACAACCCCAGCCCCTATGCTACCTTTTAAATTTCCTTTTTACAATTAAATACTTTTAACATAGGGGAGGAAATAAAACCTATGATGTGGTATAATTATCTCCTCACCAGGCAAGAATGTATTATGAAATATTAGCGCATAGCTCCTACAGGCGTGTGGGCTGGAAATGGGACATCATTCTAAAACCCAGACTTCCTCCGTGTCTCTAGGCTTCTGGGTATAACCTCGTTAGGCAATAATGTCAAAGGTCTAAATCTGAAGCCTTTGACCAATGTGAGGTTGGCATTAAATGTCCCTTCTGCCCCTGCCTGTGCCATTCCCTGCCTGTCCCTGTCTGCTACCAGCTGGGTGACCTCGGGCAGGCAGCTCAGCTTCTCTTGGCACCAAAGTCTTAATTTATAAAGTGTCTCATGGACACCTGCCTCTTAGCGTGGTTTTGGAGAATGCCGTGAAGTTACCCATGCTCACCATTTGGCTCAGTGCAAGACGTTAGTAAATGCTCAATAAATATTAGCTGAGAGTCAGTCGTTATTATTAGAGCCAAGACTTAATGCCTTGGCCAAAGTTGACTAAATCAGTCTGTGTGGGTCACTGCCTCACCCTAAGAAAATTCATTCTTTGTTCCTTCATTCAATATGTATTTATTGAATGATGCTTTTTACTTTTTCGAAATTTGTTTTACAAAGAGTACTTGTTTGTTCTAATTGGAAAACTAGCAAGAAACAAAGAGGAAAAATCACCCATAATTCACTTATCACAGCCCTTCAATATTGGGTAAATGCAACAAATTTTCCTCTTTTTTCCTATCGACCCCCCACCTTTTTTTTTAACCACATTGAGGTGATAACATTTGTTCAATTTTTTTTTTTTTTTTTTGAGATCAAGTTTCTCTATGTATCCCAGTCTGGCCTTGAACTCACGATCCTCCTGCCTCAGTCTCCAGAGTACTGGGAAGGATTTACAGGTATGTGTCACTGCACTGTAAATAGTTTTTCACTTTCAAATCTCTCTTTTTTTTTTTCAGTTCTGGGTTTTCATGCAAGGGGTCTACCACTGAGCCACACCCTCAGCCTGAATCTCACGATTTTATTTTGTTTTGTTTGGGGTTTAACATGTTAATTTTCCCTGTTTCATTGAGTTCTTCATAAATAAGTAGAAAAACATACATATAGGTATATATGTATATATCTGTGTGCGTATATATGTATATATATGTATATATGTATACTTATGTATGTATATACGCACACATAAGTATGTAGTGTGTACGTGTTTCTGTCTGTGTCTTTGTGAGATGGAGTCTTTTTATGTGATTCGGGCTGGTTTCAAACTCCTGGGCTCAAGCCATCCTCCCACCTCAGCCTCCTCAGTAGCTGAGACTAGAGGCCAACACAACCATGCCTGGCTTACAAACATAATTTTTAATAGTTCCAGAAAATATCAACTCTGAATGTACTGTTTCTTTAAAAAAATTTTTTTTTTTCCTTGCTATTAAGAAGTCAAGCTGAGGGCTGGGGATATAGCTTAGCACTAGCGTAATCCCTTTGGATGTTCCCCAACGACAACGACACGATCGCTTACTATGCATAGGCCAGGGGCTTGATCCCCAGCACTACATTTAAAAAACCAAACCAAAACCATCAAACTGAGGTGAACACTTTTATAGCCACCTGGCTCCACATGGAGAGCATTTCCAGTTCCTCCCTCCCCTTCCTGGAGCGCTCACGGGGGTCAGGTGCTGTGCTGTGCGTTGCCCATACAGGGAGAAGGGCTGGGACAGGTGCAACCTTGGCTTTCACAAAGCTAGGATCCCAAGAGGCAGGCAGATGCAAAGAAACCCGACACTTGCCGAGGGTAACAGGTTCTACCAAGGGGAGAAATAGGACTGGCATTGCCCAGCCTTTTTGGGCAGGGAGCACAGGGCAAAGCTCTCGGAAAGGATGGCTTGGAAATCAGGACAGGGGCCAGGGTAAGGCAAATAAGGTGCTTGGAGCACCACAGGGAAGGTTTGTGAAAGTGCAAGGCTCTGAAAATGGGTGCCCACTTACATTTTGCACCCTAGATACCACAGTAGCACTTATCTGCCAGTCCCAACCTTGACGTGAACAAATGCAGGAAGGGCATTCCAGACAGAAGGAACAGCAAGTGCCAAAGCCAAGAGGCTGGAGAGCCAGCTCTGTTCCAGGAACAGAAATTCAACACTATAACAGGAATGGAGTGGAGAAATGCTAACGAAATCAGAGAGGCAAAATGGCCAAAAGAAACGAGGGAAAGAGATGGAAAATCTTGAGACTATTCATACTTGACATATATAGTCTGAAGTGCCTGCCATGTTACCACCGTGGTGTCTGATCCTGTCAGATGTCAGGAGCTAAGCAGGATTGAGCCTGGTTAATCCTGGATGGGCCATGGCCTGGGAACTCAGTGTTGTAGGCTTGGGAGAAGGACCTGGCAACCCACTCCCAAAACAACAGTCAGCACCGCCAGGCGCTGTGGAGCATGCCTGTCATCCCAGCGGCTCTGGAGGCAGAGGCAGGAGGATTGCAAGTTCAAGACCAGAGGCAGTCTGCGTAACTTAGTGAGACCCTGTCTCAAAAAAGTAAAAAATGGGCTGGGGGTGCAGCTCAGTGGTCCAGCACTTGCAGAGCATGCAGGCACGAGGCCCTGGGTCCAACACCCAGTACCGCCAAACAAACAAACAAAAACAAAAATAAACCAAACCAAACCAAAAAACAGTCAGCCATTGAAAACCCTATGAATAGCAGAGAAGCACTGACAATACTGTTTTGCCTGTTGCATGTAGGGCCGCTGAGTTAGACACCAACTGACAGCACAGAACAACAACAACAACAACGTCTGAAGTATCTAAATAGTGGAGAAAATTAGGCTTCCAATTTTTTCCCCAGTGGTTTAGCATCACCTTGATAATGCACACTGTTGGGAAGTAGGATGGGTGGGGCAGTGAGAACACTTCCAGTGCTTAGGGGTTCTTGAGTAGTGGTCCTCTACCTGGTCTGCACAGTAGAATGCCCTGGGGAGGTCTAAAAATTACCGATGCCCAGGCCTGCACCCAGGGATTCTGATTGAGCGAGTTGGAGATGAGGCCTTGGTGTGGGCATTCTATTTCAAAGACAACTGAGAACCAATGATAGGATCCTGTTCTGAATATGGACTGCCCTGGGATGCTTGCGGCCTGCAGCTGTAGCCCTGTGGCATCCGATCCCGTCAGATCTCGGAAGCTAAGCAGGGTCGGGCCTGGTTAGTACCTGGATGGGAGACCGCCTGGGAACACCAGAAGCTGTAGGCTTGGGAGAAGGACTTGGCAACCCCCTCCCAAAAATCAATCTGCCATTGAAAACCCTATGAACAGCAGAGAAGCACTGACAATAGCGTTTCCCCTGTTGTACAGAGGGTCGCTATGAGTCGGATACCGACTTGACGGCACCTAACAACAACAACAATGGGATGCTTGCAACACAGGAGAAACCAGACTTTGTTTTGTATTTATTGTTGTTGTTGTTGTTGTTAGGTGCTGTCGAGTCCTGTCCGACTCATACCGACCCTCACAGGGTTTTCAATGGCTGATTGTTTCGGGATTGCCTTGGGAGTGGGTTGCCACATCCTTCTCCCATTTTTGTGGTCCTGGGAACCGAACTTGGGACCTCAGAGACTGCAGAGCAGCGCTGTAGCAACTAAGCTAAATCCCAGGTCATTGTATTTATTAATGTATCTATTTATCTTTGTGGTACCAGGAAGTTGAACCCAGGGTCCCGTGCATGCTTGGCAAGTGCTCCATCAATGAGCTGTACTCCCAACTCCCTTTTTATTCTCTTATTTTGGGGTAGAATCTTACTAAATTGTGCAGGCTGCCTCTATCCTCGAATTCACAATCCTCCTGCCACAGCCTCTGAAGTTTCTGAGATTACAGGCTTGCACCGTGGTTGTTTTATTTTTTACTTAGTTATTTTTTGGTGGTGGAGATTGAACCCAGGGCCTTGCACATTATGGGCAAGTGCTCTACCACTGAGCTATATTCCCAAGCCCAGAAGCCAAACAGTTACAGCCTCTTGTGGGGTACTTTTGTTCGTTTGTTTTGTATTTTAATTTGCTTTTGTTTCTGAGACAGAGCAGCCTTTGTAGCCCAGGCTGGCCTTGAGCCCACAATCCTGCCTCAGCCTCCAGAGTGCTGGGGTGCTGAGAATCAAGGTGTACATGACTACTTCTGGGTTCTAATAAGTTCTTCATAATGGTGAGTCTGGATTTTATTGCAAGACTAGGAAGCCATTGGTATTATCCAGCTGTCATCACTGTAACACAAGAACTAACCCAAGCAAACGTATAGGGGAAGAGCTTTATTGGGAGCTCACAGTTAGGGGATCAGTCAATGATGGTGGCAGGGCCTGTGATGGGCAACCTTAC
This sequence comes from Pedetes capensis, assembly GCA_007922755.1. NCBI lineage: Eukaryota > Metazoa > Chordata > Mammalia > Rodentia > Pedetidae > Pedetes > Pedetes capensis. The sequence continues at coordinate 13,472 of VMDO01010677.1, read as the reverse complement.
AGTATGACAGACCAGGAACAGAGAAACCAGGGCTTGCAGATCCAAGGTACAGACCTTGGGGGGAGCTACTTCCCCCAAAGGCTGACCTCCCCAAATTCCACCACCTTCCAGGACAGCGCCAACAGCTGGGGACCAAAAGACATGACCTTAGGGGACAATTTAAGTCCAAACCATAACACCATTGATAAGCTTTAAGTAGGATGGTGGCATGATCTAAATTTTATTTTAGGAAAATCACTTTGGCTATGTGGGGCAGGTTTCCTTAGGGTAGATTTCTAGAAATGGAATTACTAGGGGAAAGGGTATTAATGCTGTCCAGGAACTTTCTGCCAAATGACACCCTCCCACCTTCTGCCCTCACATCCTCACATCACCCCTTTGGCAGCATTGTTTTTGAGGGTTATTTCTATCAGAATAGTAGAGGGAAAAAAATGCAAAACAGATAAATAAGAAATTGAGCAACTAGATACAACTTCTGCTAGCAACTTTCATTTTTCTCCTTCATTGGTCAAAATATCCAAATAGCTATATGCTTCAGAATAACTATAGATCTGATTTTTCCTAACACTTATGGATTTCTTGCTGTGTGACAGATACTGTGCAAATATTTCTATTAGCCATCTCAACATCTCTAAGGAATCAATACAATTGTTATCTCCATTTCAGTAAAGAGTTGGGAGCTTGTCAACACTCCATCCTTTCATAAGTGGGGGAATAAAAATTTGAACTCAGAACTTTTCCTTGAACCACTGCACTGTCATTTTGTAATTTTTTGTTTGTTTGTTTTCATTTTTGTTCTTTCAGTGCTAGGGAATTAAACCAAGGGCCTTTCACACACTAGGCAAGTGCTCTACCAGTGAGCGACACCCCTGGCCCTTGTTTTGTAATTTGAAAAGGTTAAAAAGGACTTGTGAGACTTTTCTCAAGAATCTAAGGTCCTGGTTATCAGCTAATCACTTTGGAATCTGAATAAGTAACATAGGTTGTTCACTGCAATATCATTTTGATCAATAATTTAAGGAACTCAAAATGATTCATTGGCCACAGCAGCCATTTGTTCATGGGTCGGAGAGTCCTAAAGAGGAGGAAGAATCATCAACTCACAAGGATCCAAGGAAACTCAAATTTTACAACTAAGAAAAGGCTGTAGGAGAAAGGATTCTCTGACTGGATTGGACAACAGGCTTGCAGCGTGGGGGGAGGGGAAATTGAGCAACCATTTCTTGTAAGAGATCCACCTCCCTAATCTGTACTCTCTTAGTTCCTTGATGGCAGAGATTGGCAACTGTCTGTCCTCAAATGCTTAGTGAGTAAGTGCTCAGCATATTTTGCTGAATGTCGAGCGAAAGAATAAATCCTAAACTGTGCCCAGTACTGTACAATTGTAACCCCAGCACTCAGGAGACTGAGGCAAGAGTTTGAGACCAGCCTGGGCTCCATAGCAAGCCACTCTCAAAAAATGGAAAGAAAAAAGAAGAAATCAATTAAACTATACCTTAAAAAATATATGAGGACAACGTATTTATTACTGACTACTTAGTGAAATATCAATTATGAACAGACAAAACAAGAAGACTCTGTGGTAGTAATAACAGTCTTTCAGAGAGGATGACACTAAGCAGGGGGACCCTAATCTTGAGACTGGATTCAGAGGGACTTTTTCTCTTCATGAAAGACTAAGGAAGAGGAAATGAAAAACGAGGAGGAAAGAACACTCTTGTAGGCCTTTTAAAGTAACTCGTAAGATACTTCCTCTTTTCCTTCCCTCAGCAACAGGGAGGCAGGCAATTGTGAGGGTCCCCAGCGCAGTTTCAGGATGGAGTGTGTGCAAGTGGGAGCTGTCTTCTTTCACTCAATACATTCATTCAGTTTTATTGAATTTATTTATTTATAGTTCTTACCATGCTGTGCTGGGGATTTTCCCAGGGCTCCTTTCCCAACGCCACTGTATTTTTTACAACAGGTGGGTGACTAGGCAGGCTTGGGTTCTCTCTCTCTCTCTCCCCCCACCCCCTCACTCTTGCGCCTCCCTCCCTGCCCTTCCCCACCTCCTTGGTCCTTCTCCTTTCCCCCCTCCCAGGGAGGTTAGACCCAGACCCTCACTGAGCTGCATCTCCAGCCCATTTTTCCCTCTTTTATCCTGAGACAAGGTCTGGCTAAGTTGTGCAGCCTGCTTGTGGCCTGGAACTTGCCATCCTCCTGCCCCCACCTCTGGAGTCGCTAGGATTACAGACATGTGTCCCTTGGAAATTTCTTGTTGAGTTAAATACCAGCACCATTTCAGAGGAATTTCTCCCCCCCCCCCCCCCCGGAATGGAGGACAGGCCAAGAAGAGGAACCCATGTCCACTTGAAACCTCGATTTTCCATCCCTTAGAACCGCCGGGATCCTCCTTTAGTGAGGGGGTGGTGGACATAGGCAACAAGAGAAGGAATAGGTATGGCTATGTTTGAGTGGAGAGATAGCAACGCCTCATTATCAAGTACTTTTGACAACAATTTTGTTTTTGGTGGTGGGGGGGGGGCGTTGAACCCAGGGCCTCTCACATACTTTGCAAGTGCTCTGCCAGTGAACTGCTCCCCAAGTCCATTTTTTATTTTGAGACATGGTCTCTTTAAGTTTCGCAGGCTGCCTCAGGCTCCCGATTTGCAGGTTTTACAGGCCTGCGCCAGGACGTCTGGCTATTGATAACAATTTTAGATTACACAAGCGACGTGTACTTTCTCCTGCAACGTAAAATGATGGGTTAAGACCCCTTAGGCAGAAAACATCAAGACACTCGTGTGATGTGCCTCTCGTCCACCTTCTAAGAAATGTATCTGAATCTACAACATGTACCAGATGTTTTGTTATTGTTATCGTTAGGTGCTGAACAGTCGGTATCCGATTCATAGCGACCCTGCGTACAACAGGAGAAACACTATTGTCAGCGCTTCTCTGCTATTCCTAGGGTTTTCAATGGCGGATTGATTGTTGGGAGTGGGTTGCCAGGTCCTTCTCCCAAGCCTACAGCACATAGTGTTCCCAGGCGGTCTCCCATCCAGGTACTAACCCGGCCCAACCCTGCTTAACTTCCGGGATCTGATGCCACAGGACTATGGCTACAGGCATCAGATGTTTTAAGGAATCCATTAGGGGAAGTGGCTGGGATTTAGCTTAGTGGGTAGAGCACTGCGCTGCAGTCTCTGAGGTCCCGAGTTCAATTCCCAGCACCGCAAAAATGGGAGAAGGATCTGGCAATCCACTCCCAAGGCAATCCCGAAACAGTCAGCCATTGAAAACCCTATGAGTCGGATACCGACTCGATGGCACCTAACAACAATTAGGGGAAGGGGGGGAAGGGACAGTGCCCAGGGTTACCTACTTCTAGCCAGCCTGCCTTTGCTGGGAAAGGTGGGCAAGTGGAGGCTGCGAGGATTTCAGGGCATATTTTACACCGCAGAGAAGGGGTTGTTGGTGTTATTTTTTTCACATTGCGAAGAAACCGGCAGGGCACCAGGACTCGATGGGCACATTTCAGGTCGTGCTGAGCAGGTGGCTCCCCCGCTCCCTCGCGATCTCACATTGTTCACTTTTCCTCCTGAGCACAGGGGTCAGGGGGACGCAGGGGAACTCCGAGGTCGCGTCTGTGTGCGCGCGCACGCCAGGGCTCCGGCCCGCCCCCCCCTCGCCGCGGGTCCTTGATTGGACGCCTGTTTACACCTGACCGCACGGCCCTCGGGGACAGGTGCTTTCCGGGCAGGGCTCGGGGCGGTGTGTGCGTCTGCAGCGCTGGAGTGGAGATTCCCTCTCCCGTGATGCCCCGCGGCGGCGCCCGGATCTCCGAGCGGTGGGCCCGCAGCCGAAAGAACCCCAGGGCGCCTAGGGCGGCCAGCTCGCGGCCCCGCCCCTCCAGGCCCCGCCCCCGCGCAGCCCCTGCCCACCAATCAAGCCCCGCCCCTCTCCCCAGGCTCGGCGGGCGCTGGCACCGCCCCTCGCTCCCAGCATGCCGTGCGGCAGCGGCGGCGCGGCGGGCGGAGCCGGGAGGCGGGGAAGCCGTGGCCGTGTGAGCGTGAGGAGCCGCCGCCACCGCCTCCTCGCCGTCCTCGTTCTCCTGGGCCCGGGCGTCGCGGGCCGCGCACGGCCCTGGGAGAGACGTCGCCGCCCCTTCCCCCGCCTCCGCGTCGCCGCACCGCTCCCGCCTCCCCGCCGAGCGCCGCGGGCCCCGGCGGAACCCGGAACGGCCGTCCGCCTCCCCCGCCCTCGGCCGCCGCCTCCGCCTCCTCCTCCTCCTTCTCCGCGCCGAGCCGGAGCGGCGACTCGCGCTTCTTCGGGCGGCGGCGCTTGGCCATGTCGTGTCGGGGAAGGTAATGAGCCGCAGAGCCCCGGCGTCTCGGCTGAGCAGCGGCGGCGGCGGCGGCACCAGGTACCCGCGGAGCTGGAATGACTGGCAACCCAGGTGGGTGGCGAGGCCGCGGGCGGGAGGCGCGGCCTAGGCCGCCGCCCGGAGCGGGCGCCGCGCGGTCCCCGCCCGGCCGCCCGGGGCCTGGGGCCTAGGGGGCTCCTTAGTCCTGCGCCTCCGCCTCGGGGCTCCCCCGCGGGGCTGGGGTGCCGGGCCTAGGGAGCTCCTCGCCCTGCGCCTCCGCCTGGGGCTTCCCCGCGGGCCTGGGCTGCCAGGGCCTAGGGGGCTCCTTAGCCCTGTGCCTATGTCTCGGGGTTCCCTCGCGGGGCTGGGGTGCCAGGGCCTATGGGACTCCTCGCCCTGCGCCTCCGCCTTGGGGTTTCCCCTCGGGGCTGGAGCATCGGGGCCTGGGGGGCTCCTTAGCCCTGTGCCTCCGCCTTGGGGTTCCCCGGCGGGGCTGGGGCGCCGGGATTGGGGCGGCGGCCTCGGGGTGCGAGGGCCCCACGGCCCCCCAGGTGCGGTCGGGGCTGGGGCGTCCTGTCACCTCTCAAGTCCCCCAGCCCCTCCCTGAAATCCCTGGGCCGTGCTCCCTCCTGCGCTCCCACGTGTGAGTGTTTTTCACAGCCCCAAACTCCAGCTAGACCCTAACTCTCCCTTCCTGCGGCGCAGCAGTCGGGGGCTAGCTGAGATGGGGTGACCGGGCATGGGCTCGACCCACTCTGGTCCCGGGAAATTCAGTCATGTCCCCTGCCACCCCCCGCCCAAGTGGAGGACAGTGAGTCTGGGGAACAGCAGCTCACCTGGACGCTGGAGAGGCGCTCAGGAGTTGAGAAATTTCCTCTTGTTTGGAGGATGGGATCTTCAGATCGCTTTGGGACTTAAGTGGGTTTGAAGATATGAGATGCATTCACTTTTAAAAAAATAAATTTAATTTTAGGGTCTTTCTAGAATCATGGAGCAGTTGTGCTTAATGTAGGATTGATTTATTCTTTCCTTTCTGACTAAATGCTTGTAGTATTCAGAGACCATTTGGAAGTTAACCCAGTCCCTAGAAGAACTGCCTAACTGTATAGACATATATTTCAGACTTAGTTGATTCGTGGATTTTTCGTAATTTGGCGCATACTTGCATGATAGTTGTCCAGGAACTGGCGGAACAGATGTAAAATGCGCCCGTTTTGGGGATGCCTTTTTGCTTTCTGGTGGATACTCTTAGCTCCAGTAGTGTTTGGTAGTAAAGGATTTTGTAAGATGTTAGAATGTAACGTTTTAAGACTTGATAGAAAAAGCGAAATAATCTTTGGGTAATGAGTGATACACCTCTTGTTCTGTTTAATATGCCTTCTGCTGGGTCTGTTGAGAAATGATGTTATCTACATGATTTTTAAAATGAGTGCCTGACTCTAGAATTGAGATGTGAAGTAGTTAAAAAATTGTTTGAAAAACACAGCTTTGACTTGTAAGTGGGCTTGTGAGTGTTTTAAATAAACTAGATTAATCTTATCTGTAATTGACATGGTGGTTTTTACGTTTATTGAAAAGTGTGAAATTTGATTTTAAGCAACTAATGCATTAGGTGATACAGGAACTTGAATTTGACCTTTGAGAGCTCTTCTTTGACAATGGATTTTTTTATTTTCAGTTTAATAGTGAAGTGTATATTTAAGAGAATTTACCAATCCTTTAGGATTAAAATGCCCATCCCAAATAGTCCTAGAGCTTGTGGTAAATAAAGTGTAGTTGTAGTTCTAAGTAAGTGGAGTAGCAGTGTTGTAGCCACATGCTTGGGTCACCTGACTTCATTGCTGATAGGTGCAAAGCAGAATGGCTTGTATAGTTAAGGAATATTTGTGTAGGTTACTAATAAATAATTATCCATGTTGTTTCTTTTAAATTCTTTATTTCTTTGCTGAGTGAGTGTATAGTGGAGAGGGAGGCTGGGGAGGAGGATGGAAGCTTTTTTGGGAGCTGGAGAGGATACTATGAGATTCACGTGGTTAACACAGTTGAGGAGGTTGGAGATACTTGATTTTCTTCTGTTGTCTGTAATGAAGAAGTATGGACATGGCCCATAACACAACTTGATTTGTTTCCAGGGTCGCATAGTTGATTTGTTAAATAGTCAATAAAAAAACCCAGATGTTTGCCAAGTCATAATTTTCATAAGTTTGAGGTTTTTCTGTCTCTTTTTCTATTCCGAAATGTGACAGACTGCAGTTAACTGACAGAATGGAGGTTCATCTTCCCACTTGTTTAAATGGGAGTTTATTTACTTTTTTCCCAAACATTTTCAAATGCAGGCAGACTTGTTATGGTTCATCTGAGTCATGTTGCCTTTTTGCCTTTTCTGTATCATTTCTTCCTTGATTTTCCTTTGGATGGGATTCTGTTTTTCTTGATTTGTGACTGTGAGAAAGTGGGATTTAAAACAATTCTTGTCGATTTCTTCAGTTGTTTGCCAGTTAGTTGGGAAATTGGCGGGTGAGTCAATCATGGCCATCTGGATACTTACGCACATGGACAAGTGTTTCAGGTGGCTGTGTAGACTAGTGTCATAAGGCAACCGTGGGAGCCCACCTTCACTAGAAACATGTGGAAGACTAGCACTTCTATAGCATTGGTTTATAGTCTTCCTTTTACTTTACTGTGCTCTCCTTAATATTTAAGAACACTTAGGTAAATGGATGGTATTAGGTTAGTTTTATTACAGTACTATGGATCCCTCAGACATAAAGTTGATGTTTTGGGAGCCTCTGGATGTCTCAGGCAGTTTCCTGTGGAGAAACCAGAGTGGTGGCTTTTTATCACAGAGGGAGATGTGAACTGTGAAAGTGGCTCTACTGTTTTTTCTAAAAAGAGGTGTACCATTGCCAATTGTTGTTGTTAGGTGCCATCGAGTCAGTATCCAACTCATAGCGACCCTCGTAGGGTTTTCAATGGCAGATTGTTTCCGGATTGCCTTGGGAGCAGGTTGCCACATCCTTCTCCCGTTTTTGCAGGGCTGGGAATCGAACCCGGGACCTCAGAGACTGAGCTAAATCCCAGCCTTACCATTGCCAGTAGTGAAAGTTTATCATCTTCCTGACTTTATTTTGGAATATAACCTAGTTACAACAGTCAAAATAGAGATCAGAATGATTTGTTTTAAAGTTAAATATGTAATTGTACATTTTAATATTAGAAAATGGCATTGATTCATTTGACATGAGTCAAACATAGGTTAATTTAGTTCATCAAAAGAAGAGAATGCATTCAGGTCATCAAAAAACAGATTTTACTTCTATACTTCAGGGGGTTTTAGGGATTTTGTTTATTTAACAGATATATATTGGATGTCTTGTGGTGCCCAAGCTTATCTTTTTAGACTTCTTGAGACAGGGTCTTGCTCCATGGCCCAGGCCCTTGTTCTCTTCTTGCTCAGGCCAGCCTCAAACTTGAGATCCTCTTGCCTCAGCCTCCCGAGTGGCTGGAATTATAGGTGTGTACCACAGTGCTCAGCGGTTCTGGGCTTCTACAGGGATGACACTGCACATTAGAAATGGCTCCCATTTGCAGTAGAGTGTAGACAGATCAGAGTTCTCAACAGTCCGAATATTCCAGGTGACAAGCCAGAGATGGCAGTGTTGTGAGATTAGGAAAAGTCAGATATGAGGATGCCTGACATGAAAAGCAGCGTTCTATTTTTATTTTTCTCTTTATTTATTTATTTTTTTTTGAGACAGAGTCTCATTTGTAGCCCAGGCTGGCCTCAAACTTGTGATTCTCCTACTTCAGCTTCTGGAGTGCTGATATCACAAGCAGGTGCCAGCAAGCCCAACCCCAAGCAGGATTTTGAAATCAGAGTTGTTTCAGCCTTTCCTGAGTTTGTACTAAGTCTGATATCCATGGGTACATAATGCAGTGAAATATATAAAGGATACACTTAAATGGAGTTTCATATTTCATTGCTAAAAATGGACTCTTTTTTAAATTTATTTTTTGTTTTTTGTGAGCCCTATTTCCCCGTGTCAGCCAGGCTGGCCTCAAATTCCTGGGCTCAAGCTATCCTCCTGCCTCAGCCTCCTAAATAGCTGGGACTACAAGCATGTTCCCCTGCACCCTGCAGCTTCAGCTTATCAGTTCTACCACTTCTGTACCATGGAATTCTAAGTACACTAAGGAGGTTTCTCATCCATTTGTGCATGAGCATTTAATTTTTTGGAAGAAAGTTTTATTTTTATTGTAAAAATAAACATTCCTTTTGAAACATTTGGCCGTTATGTATTTAAGTTGATCCATTCCCCCCTTCTGTTTTCATTCTTTTTAAAACTGAGAGTGTAACTGAAAGATTTTTTTTTTTAATTATGAAATAATCCAATTTCAGTGGAAATGTCCTGATCCATAGATGTGGATGCTTTAGGGATATTCATGATTTATAAAGCAATTATACTTACGGGGGTTATGGGCTAGTATGAGAAATAAGAAAGAACTTTAAAATGGCAAAGCATATGGATGTTGTCTTATAATTCTTGATATATTTATTTTTACATGTGACTAATAAAATGTAAAAGCTGGGGAGTTAGAGGAAGGAAAGCTATACAGTTGAGTGGGGGTGGGTAATGATATTGGTCTATACAGTCTTTTGTTTTCATTTTCATACTTTGAGAGTGGGTCTCACTGTGTAGCCTAGGCCGGCCTGGAACTTGGGTTGATACTCCTGCCTCAGCCTACTGTGTGCCAGGCCAACAGTATACACCACCACGCCTGGCTGAGCTGCACAATTTTGACAGTAAATTTGAGGGAAATCTCAAAAAAGTGGAAGAAAGTAATGATATGGTCAAATACCTTGGTATTGTCCTTGGTGAAACATTTTCAGTTTGGTTAGAGGTCTGGGGTAGTTGTGGGGAGTAATAGGAATAGAGCTGGATTGGAATCATTGTAGGCCTTGAATCATAATTTATGTGTGTTTGGGATGGCTCTAAGGAACGATTGAAATTTTATCACCACAGAAATGGCATAATTTAGGAAGATTAAATCTAGTTGCTTCTTGAAGGATGTGTGTGTGACCACAGCTGGAGACTGGAACAGTCAGTCAGCTGAGGACCTGAGTATTGTGTTCTGTTTATAATTCAGACAAAAGTATTCAGCCCAATATGTGGGAATTTCCATAAGTGAAAGCCTCTAGTGTGTTATCTGGTGTTACCTGGTGTGATTGACGATGATCACTTAAGTGATACTTTTTATCCGCTCATACTTCATCTGAGGAAATTTGTATGAAAGGTCACAGCTATAAAATGGAGTGTAAAGCAAGGCTGGGTGGTTCAGGCCTGTAAGTCCAGCACCCTGGGAGGCTGAGGCAAGAGGATCACGAGTTTGAGGCCATCCAGGGCTACATCTTAAAAAATATTTTACAGTCCATAGTCTTTTAGGAAATTTGAATTCTCACAACTGTTCAGGATTTCCTACCTTCTTGTCCTGGGTTATACTGTAAGAGGCACTGCTTGCTGTTCCTTTCTTTCTCTGTCCTAATTATCAAAATAAGTCCCTGAAGTTCCTTTCATTGGCCTGTCCTTTATGGATTCACACCAGCTGTTTTATGTCTTTTCATATTGTCATTATTTTAGTTAGTGTTCTTAGAGCTTATTGTATTGTGGAAACACAAAGTGTACCTCTTCTTGTTTAGAGGCCCAACAGCAAAGATTGCAGAAATACTGTGGTTTAATTCCTATATGAAACAGTCCCATTTATTATATTTTGGTTTTCTCCCCTTTATATTTAAAAATGTAACCTGTTTATTCATGCAGAAATGTTTAGTTCTCCTCTAAATAAGTTTATTGAGTATACCTTTCTAAATTGACTTCTACTTTGAAGTCCATTATGATACTTTTTTGAGACAAAAATTACAAATATGTATTGGTCTTAATTAAGCTTAGTCAATTTTGACAGACATGCAGGTATATACCATGTAACCATGATCCCCAATCAGATGACACAGTAGCTTTTTAGGTGTCAACCCTCCCACCCCTCTCCCCCAAAAAAGAAAAGAAAAACAGCAGTGTATAGGTAGATCTTGCAATGAAATCTTTTGTAGAAAGGGGATGTTTGCATATTGTCTTACACTTTATTAGTGTACAGTTTATGAGGATTGATGACCTTATTTTCAGCTCGTTTGTATTATTATTATTATTATTATTATTATTATTTTTGCTATAAACATTGTTAACTGACTTGGGGTATCTGAAGGTCCCTGTAAAAACAATTTCAGGTGGTGGGCATACCGTGTTACCGTGTTGGGGCAATTGAGTTCTGCGACGCAGGGGAGCGCTTCTGCCTGGCTGGCTTTATTCCTGGGAGTTACAGGTTCTGGGACCTCTCTGTCCCCACTGTGGCTTTCTTCTGCTTTTCATGCTCTTCCTGCTTCTAAACGTGCACTTCCTTTGACCCCTCACCTTGCTGCTTCTGTCTCCTTTCTAGTTTTGCAATGGATCTGCAGTGAAAGCAAACTGCTTATCACTTCAGTTACCCACTTGGTTCCCCTAGAACCAAGACTGAGTCATTTGCTCTGGTGCTTTTGTGTCTGTCTTTCCCTGAGGCACTCTCGAAGCACATTCCTGCCAGAGGGCCTTTGCATGTGCTTGCTGCAGAGTGGTGGCTGCAGCAGCTATGGAAGCTGGTCCTTCTCAGGATATTTGGCCTAGCTGCTCTTTGCTATCTTGGCCTAAATATCACCCCCTCTAGGAGCGAAGTAACCTTTTTAACACCTTACCTTGGATTTTCTTCATAATACTTACTGCCATCTGAAATTTTCATGTGTCTTCCCCAATAAAAGATAACCTTCGTATGTGTGAGGGTCCTGTGTAACTCAGGTTTTACTTCTGTATCCTTTTCTACCCTGCCAGTAAGTAGCATGCAGTCTGTATTTTAGTGTCTTTCCTAAAGTGATTGCAGTCGTCCTTTGGCATCTGCAGGCTCGTCTCACACTCAAGTTCTGGGCTGCTCCACTCCCTTATATAAGACAGTATGGTGTTTGCATGTGACCTCTGCACATCTTCGCGTATGCTTTAACACATCTCTCGATTACTAATGATACCTAGTGCAATGTGCACGGGGTGCAGATAGTTCCGCTGTATTGATTATGGAATACTGACAGGAGAAATCTACATGTTTAGTACATACGCATCTTTTCCATGTATATTTTTGATGATGGATTGGTAGAACCAGGATCAGGATCTGCAAGTTTGTTTTGTATTTATAGTTAGCTCCAGGGAGTACAGCACTGTTACCATAGGAGGTATTTTGAGGGGAATTGTTCCTCATGGTAGCCTGAGGTGGCAGTTTAAACAGATGATCAGGAGGATGTTTGGTTTGTTTTTGTGCTATACTGGGACTGAACCCAGGGCCTTGTGCACACTTTGCAAGTGCTCTACCACTGAGCTGCACCTCCAGCCCCCTTGTAAAATTTTTTATCTTGAGACAGGGTCTTGCTAAATCATGCAGACTGCCTCTGGCCTTGACCTTTCAGTCCTCCCGCCTCAGCCTCCGAAGGTGCTTGGATTACACGGGATCGAGCAGTTTCAAAGGGACACTGTTCTAATATACTGGGGTGGTCAGATCTTTTACAGAAGAAAGAATATGGTACTGTAAGATTCATAGGTTTTATCCATCGAGAAGAACACCTTGTTCACTTGTTTAAAGTTCTCTTTAAAAGGCCTCTTATCCTGTATCTTTTGCATCTGTGTATGTTATTTAAACAATCTAATCACTACAGCAGGGCTGGGGTTTAGCTCAGTTGGTAGCGTGCTGCTCTGCAGTCTCTGAAGTCCCAGGTTCCATACCCACCACTGCAAAAATGGGAGAAGGACATGGCAACCCACTCCCAAGGCAATCCCGAAAATAGCCATTGAAAACCCTGTGAGGGTCGCTATGAGTCGAACATGACTTGATGGCACCTGACACCAACAATAATCACTACAACGGGGGCTGGGGTTTAGCTCAGTTGGTAGAGTGCCACAGTGTGCTTTTGAGGCCCTGGGTTCCAGCCTCAGCACTACAACAACAGTCACTAAAAGGTTAAGTACTAGGTTGAGGCTTCTGACTTCCATTAGAATTCCTGAAGGAAACAAATTTCTTGACTACTGTGTACCTTCTGATTGGGGGAAGGAAACCCCAAATTTCCAGAATGAACAGATTTCTCAACGTAGTGAATTCCTTCTTTCATTTTATTCTTCATACTGTTTCAAAAAAGGAAATGGATTCTTGTTAGGAATTATTCCAGTGGAGGTTAGTGTTGTTATATTATTATGCATAGTATGTCTAGGACCTTGCCTCTTTTCTAATTAGATGAATAAAAAAATCTAAGGGTAATCACCAAGTATCCCACAGAGTTAATATATATTTAATTGGAAAGAAAACATCATATAATTTTGTCCTAAAAAGATGGGCCACATTTCTTACCTGTCCTTATTGTTCTTTGGTCAGATATGAAGAAAAACAGAAATGTAGCAGGTTCCCCAGCCACAGGCCTATGAAACTTGAGAGAGTGTTTATTCATTAGTCAGATTTAAAGGAATCTACCTTTTAAAGGGGGGCTGGGATTTAGCTCAGTTGGTAGAGCGCCATCCCCAAGTTTGATTCCTAGCACTGCAAAAACAGGGGAAGGACATGGCAATCCACTGATGTGGCTGTCCACCCCGGAGGCAATTGTGAAACAATCAGCCATTGAAAACCCTGTAAGGGTCTTTACTCAGCTGCACCTACCACCACCAACAACAACCTTGTAAAGGAATCATAATTTGTAACATTTTTGAAGGACTTGAGTTAGAATTCTGACTATTAAAATAATTGTCATTGTTTGATAGAATTTTAATATATAGTATCATTTCTTTTTTGAAAATACTGAAACTGTAATTGATCTTATGGTTAATAATAAAGGATATGTGTGCCATGGTAATCAGTACATTGATTTTAAAAGTTTTCTAAAATAAGTCTTTTATTTAAAGTGGCCTATCTTGTAAATTTAATATAATTGGAGTATTTCCTTTTTTTTATTGTAACCTTGTTGGGGACATAAAAATTGCCTCATTATTGCTCTTCTCTCTTTCTCTGCCCCTCC